>PQWD01005902.1:0-97726 GCA_019425675.1 Leucinodes orbonalis | reverse complement strand
CCTTTCTTAAAGCTCGCACGTTGTACCTACTATAACCAGAAATATCATGATATGTATGCTAAGTGGCCCGCGATGATCCTTTTCCTGAATAACTTTAGAAAACCTTCAGAAAGGCCAATCTGCAAATAATTGGTTACTCTACATTACCAAACAAAGGGCACTGTGACTTATACAATTTAATCATATTTTTTTATATATTTTTAATTTACTATATATTTTATTTTACATATAATAATTTGATATATTTATTTATATATTTATTTTAATATTTTATCATAAATATAATTAAAAAACAAATATTGCTACTACTCACAGAAAAAATGCCTCTAGTATCTTTAGCCAACTTTTGAATGCGAAATGAATATATAATTTATCTCCGCCCTAGACGTCGAACTTGACACAAAGTCTGGGTGTTCGATCCCGGCGGTACAACATTATTGTGCATTACATTCTGTTTATTGTCGATTGTTTATATTACATATAAACCCACATTTAATTTTACCTATTCTGTTAATTGAAATTATGCTTACAACTATTACTTATATTACTTTCAAAACTTTCCGCGTAATGCTTACTAATATTTCACATTAGATTATCCATGCATGAATCCTAAACCTCTTATATATTTTTGGATAATGATTTTTTAAGAAATTTTTACCATGCATGCTATTGCTTATATAAACTAAGCTATGTTAAAAAAATCCTAGAAGAGAAACTAAAATTACGACATAGCCGCTGGATCAGCAAAGTTATTGCATAGTCTGGTCATATGTCGCAGAAGAAACTCCTCCTCCAAATTTCTTCTGTCTTTCTCCGAATAAAAAAATTAAATTTTTTTAAAATCAGACGGCATAAGCTCAACTGATTGAAGTATACGCTGACAGACAGACGGCATTTGAAGGAACAACTACGATAACAGTTTTATTCTCCACCCGAGATATCAGATGTTTATTACCCTGGTATACACTTGCCTTCATCCCAAACAAAAAAGTGCATTAACTTCGGTTAAAGACATATTAGCACTTGCGGATAACCCCTAGACACCAGTAAATTTTTCTACCTAGTATTTCTTCGAAAAAAAATCGACCAAAAAATCTCAAATTTTCAACAAATTTAATATTGTTTACTTTACACCAAGTCGCCTTTATGATTTACATTATATTATCGAATTTATAACATCGGTTCGAATGTCCAGAAAGCTTGTTGCATCGGCAATTTCTAAAAAATCTACACGAAATAAAATTTATGCTAATGTTTTACCTATTATCGATTGGTAGTCCCTAAGAATTATTTCCCAGCATATCACAACGTAACCTTGTTGCATTAAGATACTTAATAAACTTCTTTAGCAAAGCTTACTATGAATACAAATAAGTAAATAAATCCTTTGTTGTTGACAAAACAAATATTACAAAGTTATATTTTAATTTAATATTAATGTGTGAAAATATAATGCTCGTCTTCAATGGTGTGCTTTCCCCTTCTACCGGAGGAGCTGAGTTTACAATACCGCCATTACCAGTGTTTTCGAATTTTCCGAAAATATACGACTTATCGGACCTCTTACGGTGAAGGAAAAACATCTGAGAAACCTGGCCACGTCTTTGCGAGGAATTCAAAGGTGTTCGTGAAGTCTCCACCCGATGGGCCCCCTGGACGGCTATGCCGAATTACCTATAAGGTAAGGTCTGCCTCGGTGGACGTTTAATAGCTGATAATTGAATTATCAGCTTACTTAAATACTTATTACTTTTTACTGATTAATCAAGTTTACATTAAAGACACACACACTTAAAAGTAAACTATTATGTCTCAGTTCCATAAATCTGAATCAATGGTATATGCAGCACCTCAGACTACCTTCATCAGCTTTAGTAATACTAAGGGCACCTCTAGTATAATGTCCTTGATCATCCAGACCTATTTTTATCATTATCTGATTCTATATCTATACTTAAACTATTTAATTATACTTTGTAAATAATATATTTACTAATACTTAATATGAAAAAATTGTGAATATAATTTGTTCTATTATAATTATTTAACAAATATATGATTCTGTTACAATACCACAATTTTTGTCAAATAACTACAGATTCTTTGTGATTCTTCCAGTGGAATACCTCCGAAACCATGTCGGTCATTTCATTCTTAAGTATTATGTAAAGACCTAAACTGGATAAACCATGCGTATAATTTTTATTTATTTTTAGTGTTCTAATCCTCGTGTATAATTCTTACTTGTTAAAGTATTCATAATGTCTAGACACGGAAACCCACTTAAGTAATATTACAAGATTTTCCAACTAAATGTGCTGAAAAATGAACGGGAAGAAATTCCCAAAAAAAATATTTGGCGTTGATTGATCGCTTCGTCATTAATATTATCAGTTTAAGATAAGAAAAGACAAAACCTTTATTGGGTTAATTAACGTTTATGATTTCACTTAACAAGCGACGTATTTTACTTTTGATAAGATTGTTCGGTGGAGGTAGGGAGTCACAACAATATATAATAATAAACATTTACGATTCAAGTACGTGTACCAGATTCATTTGAATAAATTTTTTTTTTCTTTCTTCTTTCGATTACACAAGTTACATTAACAGATCGGTATCCATCCATATAGTTCTCGATGGAGTCCAGTTTTGAAAATTATCTAAATCGTAGACTTGAAACTAACTTACACGAAGTCGTACGCCTCTGATTTGGCTTCAACAATAACAGCTAGTAATAATGCAACACTCAAATACATTTCTCGTCATGTTAATATAAGATTATAATAATTCAATACTTTACGACAATACTACTACTATAATTTTTGAACCACTCCAAAACGGGATACCTTAACTCAGAGTTCGTTTATCCAGAACAAATCTGCATACCTGTGACTTTCTTAATAACAAAATCATCAAAATAAACTATACTTCCCAGATAACACAGAGTCTAAATTTGGTACAATCAGGGTTAATGTACATAAAGTGAAAAACTATACAACTTGGATAATCGAATATACTGGTACCTGTACCCTCTTAGGATAAAAAAAGCCCAGCCAAAACTATAAGAGTTGACCATACCGCTTAAACAATATATTTAACATTGTGGACCGCTTCACCGATGTCAAAATCGGCACGGGTGTCCCCCCCAAGTCGAAGCCCTAGACAATACAAACATACAGTTGGTCACACAACTATTTTGTAGGTACTGCCCCGGGATCGAACCCGAACCCTTGTTTAGTACCGACGTTTCAACCATACACCCAATGTCTCTAATATTCCTTTCAAGTTTCTTACAAAAAGAATAAATCCACCAAAACATCTGGTAAAAAATCAGCCAAGTCTCGATGACTTGCTTATTATCTCTAAACAATAATGAAATCAAGACAAAGACTTCCAGTCTAAGGTTCCTACTGCAATTAATTAATTATTAGGTAATTTGCTGTACTTGGCCGCTCCTGATTGAACATTCTTTATACTGTGGCTTATCAAGCCTACAATCATGGCTATTATCACCTTCATGGAATTTGTTACGTCATGGTAGCGTTTTCTGCAATTGTGTCAATGTTCATAGCACGTAGTTGTATCCACTTGTACTCTTCAACGGCCAAGTCACACACATCAACATAAAATTAATAATTGCAGTAAAGAACCTTAACTTGCATCGTCTTGTCTTGATTTCATTACTTTTAGAGATAATCAAGCACTCAATCGACTGGCTAATTTTTTTACAGAATGTTTTGTGTATTATAACTTATCTATTTGCACTCGTAGCAAAATTTAGTTGACAGATCTCGGCAAGATCCTAAACATTTCTATTTTCTTTAACAGTCAGGATGCTCACCTTGATCTTAAGTTATACGCCGACCATACCAGAGCGGCGTCGATTACCCTAAAATTATAAACATTATTTTTCTCCATCAAACGCCAGTGGCCCGCACGGACCAACAGATATGTAGATCTCTTATAACCGGTAATTTCTTAATATTACAACCCTTGTCCCGAAAGCAACTCGAAAGCACTTCATTTCACGGAAATATTGGCAATAGAAATTAGCTTATAATGTACGATGCTCGTAAATTACCTATTTCGGGGCGGAAATTAAACATTTAATTAATTCTAATAAATACAATATCCACGACAATCACACAGCCCATCTACCCAATTAACTAAGCCGCAGGGATTTTCTTTTTTCGGGGAACCCGGGGGAACCCTTGGTTTGCAGCACCTCTCAACCGCAACATCAAATGTCTAACTACTAGCTAATCAAATTTCATTATACTAATAACATACACAGTTGTAAAAGTTACCCAACAAGGCCTTAGCCATGTCTGCGAGCGAACAGTTAATGGATTCCAAATAATATTTTAAGTGTACCAAACAAATCAGTTCTCAAAATTTCAAAAATAAAATTACAAATTTATTTTATATATTATAAGTATTAATAATAATAAATTAGTACAATACATTACTTGACGATGAAATGTCTTTTGTAATGGAGTAAATTTAAGGAAATTGACGTTTTCGAAACTAAATAAAGTATTCCAGGACTTTTTAGAACAGGATACCTGAATTCTGTATTGACAAAAATTATATTATTGGTTAAAAGCATGTCAGTGGGTTTAGCGTAGTGGTAAAGAATCATCAAAAACAACATTTGTTACTAATTATTGGCCAGGAAATTCTTCTCTACTTCTTAATTATGCTAAAAAATTAAATTTTTTATTTTCGAAATTTTTATTCGTATGGCATTTTATCTTCACCAAGTGCTTCATAACATGCAAGTTACTCTTATAACTACACGAATATCTAAGTTCTTCACCCATTGGGTGCGTCAGCATCAGAGAAAGCAAACTCAGAGAGTCTCGGAATCTTCGGTTGGGACAGTTTTTTATGATGTGTGGATAGTCTGCACGGGCGGCACCACAGTCGCAAGCCGGGAAGGCCGCATCCGACTTAAACATGTAATCCCCGCACAGTCATGGCCAGTGCAGCCTATTCAATTGGCCCATTCCCCCTAGGAGGAATGTCCAATTGAATTTGCTTCAAAGCGAACTGCTCCGAGTCGGGTCATAGTCCAACGCAGCAGCATAAGGAGGGTTGCCTTCCACTCCTCAATCCATTTTTCCTTAATATTGAAAGGCTTCGCCATTAAGGCATGCGCTGTTTGATAAGGCTGACTGCGCGACTTTAAACGATGGTAGGAGGAAACATAAAATTCCTGGTGGACGGGAGTTCTGGTTGTTAGCTATTTTCTGAGCCTCTTTAAGTATGCCTGATGTTTTTAGATGCGGTGGAGGAATGTGGCTAAGCGTTGGTAAATTGTACAGGGGTTGACTGAATAGTGCCGATATGCAACGCATAGTTTGCGTAGCTGCACATCAACCTTCCCAGTATGAGCGCTGTTAAGCCAAAGAGAGCGCAATATTTCCGCAGAGCACAGGCTCAGCCCAGTCGTACGCAGAACATCCGCGCCAGTTCCCCATGAAGTAGCCGTGAGCTTGTGGAGAATTTTCGAAATAAAGTGCTTCGATTCAAGATAATTGGTGACGAAGTACCAAAACCAAATTTGTTTTCACTCACAAAATTTACATAAACGGAAACCCGACTTCCAGGTAGTATAGAAAACAAGAGATTTCGTAATCGTGCAAATTTTAACAAGGATGTCAATATTTTGTTATATAATGTACTGTGCTGGGATGTTTGTAAGCCGCGGAAAACAATGAAAGTATTACACAGATAACACAGAGATAATTAACATGCAATTAAACGTCGAGGGATAATATTTTTGGTATTGTATGAGGTCTTTCTAAAAGATAAACTCAGAAACGATGTTATCCGTTAAATTGTTACCCATATAGCTCGCGGGATCAGGAACACCAAATTCAAGATGGGATATATAATAATAATAATGTAACCCTGTAGCATTCAATAAACGAGTGAAGAGGCTTTTTCTGGGCAAGCTCGCTTCACCTTAGAGCTCATCTCTTACACTTGAACGACTGTTCAAGTGTAGTCTACGAGAAAGAGCAAGCTCATTATGAATAAAAAAAAGTCAAAGTGGCAGCGGTCGATCACGTATGCAGCCGTTTCATCATAATAATCGTTTACTATCTTATCTTGACGAAACAGATCTTACTGACCAGTTGGACCCTCTGAGTTCTCTACTGCTTGTATCACGGGGAGTGCTCGGATGAGATGTTCGGGCTTATTCCTGCGGCTGAGTTTCATCACCGTAGGTATCTCGGAGGAACTCCAAATTTCATCTTCACCACCTGGATGATATGAGGTCTTCCACTGTTCGATTCTGTCGTGATTTTCTGCCACGTAGACAAAACTATGGAATGAACTTCCTCTGGAAACATTTCCGGAGTGATACGACCTGGCGTCCTTCAAAAAAGAGCGTACACACTTTTGAAGGGCCGACGACGCATTTCTAGGACCTGAGGTCTTGCAAATGTTCATGGGCGGCGGTGTCACTTACTATCAGGTTAATTGAATGCTCGTTTGTCTCCAATTCAATAAAAAAAAACTTATTTTTCTTCATAGCGTGTCGAAAGCATCAAACTTTTAGCGGCCCAAAAAGCGACCAAAATGACAGCATTATCCGATCAATCATTAGATCCTTTCGAGTGCTGCTGCCAGGACATGCCGGGCACAATATCAGATGGGCCATCGTTTGTTTGGAACCACAAAGGCAATCAATGTCCTGACCACCCAAAAAACCCATCCAGCCAAAATGTCTAACTGCAGCCAGTCTGCGTCCGAAGCCTATTTAAAGACCAGGTTGGCCACGACCACTTATGCCCAGGAGGTAAACTTTTCGAGAGGGAGATAAAGGGATCCAGTACATTCGTAGTTACCTTTGCTCGCAGAGATAAAAACAGGAATTTAGGAATATTTAGGAAACAGACATGTTCATGCACACAAATGTTTCTATGTATTAACCGTGGATAAAACCCGGAACCCTTAGTGTAGTAGCCGACGTCTTAACCATTTACACCAAATGGGTCGTCGGGTATTGATTAACTCAATAATCAAATCTCAACAAGTGTTTTCATCATAACATAGCACTAATAACAGCGCGGTCTTTGTTACAAGATACAGGGGGAGAAAGTTTTGTCTGACAAATAATTTATTTGCTTTAACGAGGTCAAGCGCGACTAAGCGTTGGAAGTATTGATGACTGTCCTGTCTTCACGGCTTTAATGTTTTGTTTGAGTACTCGTACAAAGATATTTATGGTTGTATCTTAGGTATTAACGGTTATTTTGTTTGTATGTGCGTTGGTATTAACATTGCTAATACTTAATTAAACCAATAAATTAGCAAAGTTTTCATAATTACAAAACAGTGTATGCATTATGCTTGTAAACTGTATTGATGTTATATTAAAACTTCATTTTCATGTGGTGTAATTGGTTGAGATGTTGGGTCTTACACCAAAGATTCCAGGTTCGATCCCCGGGCAGTACAAGCATTTGTGTACATGAACATGTCTGTTTGTATTGGTCTGGATTTGTTTTTAATTATTAGATAATAGAACCACATTTAATTTTGTACTAGTAAGTTCTGTTAATTAAGATTATGCTTAGCAACTATCACTTATATTACTTTCAAAACTGTCCGCTTAATGCTTACTAATATTTTCATTTTAGCATTTGTGTACATGAACATGCCTGTTTGTATTTTGCTGGGTGTTTCGATGTATAATATTTATGTTTTCACAAATAAAATATATATAAGTATGTTAATCTGTTTTTAGTACCCATAATGCCGGTTTCACGCTTAACTTGGCTAGATGGCGCTGTGTGGATGTCGATGGATATTTACAATCTGGAATTTTCGTCATATTTACATTGACAAAAACTGATTAAAAAAACAGGATTTCATTTTACCAAATCTATAATATAGTTAAAAAAATATTTAAAAAAACAGACAGAATTGGAAGATTAGTTTAGAAGTGTTCTTAATAGTTATTTTTTGTTATACCGTTTAATTACTTTTCAATAACATTAATTTTTATCTGCATTTCCATCCTTATATAATGCTATTTATCCACTATGCTTAAAGTTTAGTAAAATTTATATTATGATGCCGAAGAGTTTGTTTGAACAAACAAACTCTTCAGCTTCATAATATAAATTTTGTAGTTGTTGAGAGAGAGATTGAGAGAGAACTACTGGCTCGATTTGAAAAAATATTCAATGTTCTATAGCTTTTTTATCTTAAGGCTGTAGGCTATACATTATTACTCTTAGAACAATAGGAGTGACGCAGCAAGGAAAAATGTTTCAATATCGGAGGATTTTTTTCCTACTTAGTGCTTCCAGTAAATGCGCTGCGTAAACGGTAAAAGTTTCGCAAAGTTATTATAGTTCACTTTTAAAAGTTTGTTCTAATATTATACCTATCTTCTATGGTTAGCTCACTATATCCTTTTTTTACTAACCAAATTGGTTCTAAAATAATGCATTATTTGAGAAGGTGTTTTCAGAAACAAGATAATCCTTATCCAAATAAATGCGCTATTCATTACAAGTCTTTAATTACAAACAAAATTGTAGTTACTTTATTCGATTGAAATGAATATATTTGAGATATCACAGTTTTATTTCAACTATGTATATAAACGAAGTAGCGGGTTAAAGTAAGCGTTGGTCCAAATTAATTATTCCACACCGACGAAGTCGCACGCGAAAACTAGTATGTCCCAAATTTAATATATCACTCAGGGATAATTTTCCTGTAATTGTAAATAATATAAATTTTGCCTAACAATACTTAATAATGTGTTACGGCTACATTGTTCACAGTTTTATTTATCTATCATTCAAATACAACATTTCACTTTAATTTCATCTGATTGAAAAAAAGATACAAAAGATGTATATACAAAGCAGGAAATTTTGTAAGGAAACCTCAAGTTGCGTTGATTTCAATCACTTGAGCTATCCAATATTAAACGTAACGACTTTCATTGTTGGAGAGATTAACAGAAGTTACAAATTCTCATTTTTAGGGTTCCGAAGCTAAATGGCAAAAATTGGAATACATATTGATTCATCATGTCTCATCCAGCCTCCACCAGTGACCTTTCCGCAAGTCGTCGTTCCATCGGGCCAGAGGAGCGTCCTACGCTATGCTTGCTCCACGCGGTCTTCACTCCAGATCTCGTCTGCTCCAACGGCCATCGGTTCTGCTCTTCTGTGTTGGTCGGGTATGTACCCGACCAACCCACTGCCACTTCAACTTGCCGATCCGGGTGGGTTATATCGGAAACTTTAGTTCTCTTACAGATTACCTTATGGAAATTAAGTGAACCAATTCCGTAGTCAGTGTCCATGTATCAGCTGCGTATGTTAGCACGGGTAGGACACAATGCGTTTTGCGAACTGTAATAAATTTTTTAACGAACCTTTAAAAGTTACATCTATATTTAATAAATTGAATCGTTTGCACCAAGATACTTCTCAAGTGGTAAAAAGCTAGTCCACTTCTCCCTCTAACTTCAAAAATATTGGCTTGATAAAATAAAAAAATATATGATATACATTACTAAAAAAAATATGATATCTAATCAGCTTCAATATATATATCATATCATATAATAATAAAAATCGTTTCCATGATCGAAGCAAGTCTATAAGTTTTTTATGCGTCACGAACGGTGAACCACTAATTTGTCATTATAAATCTGCAGTAGGTGCCTAAGTAAAATAAATTAATTTTATGTCACTTGCTGCTGCGCAACCCTTCAAAGCGAGTCCATCTCGCACTTGGCCATTTTTTCTGCTAGTATAATTACAGAACTCGGCCAAAAATGCAGATAAAACATGTGCAGAAGAAAACAAAAGTCAACGTTGCCTCATTTATCATGACTCAAAGCTTGACCCTCAACAAAGCATGCGTGAACATGACAACTCTCGTTATTTTGAATAAAAAAAAAACATGGTCGTGTAACATTGAATTTTGTGGAACTCTTATTTTTGCGTTCATACAGTATAAATTGATAACTTATACTTACTCGTATATAGATTTCGGTTCCAGAATGAACCAGACACATTTGGGTCTGGTGTGTATTGCAGACGGACCGGCATCGGTTGAGTTCGGTGGATAAAGTTTCGAAACATATTTATAAATTAAAACCACTGTAAGAGGGCCTTGTACAATAATAGACCATGGTTGTTCTATGTCTCTAGAATTGAGGTACCTATACCTTATGCACAGACACCCAAAGGCACTGAGACATCGCTACTTTAGGCGATGAAATCATCATCATTGTCAGCCTATTCCATACCACTTTAGGACACAGGCCGCGCACAAACCCAAAAATAGCAATAGGAATCATAATTGCTGCTGTAAATAATAAAAAAATATAAATTCAATCAAATTAATGATACAATAAAGCCGCGATTAAATAACAATAAAATACTATCGTAAGATCTCTTCAGTTCACCATATAGAATGAAATATTTTATTTTTAAAACATTATAAAGAGATTTAAGAAACGCAAGACATCATAAAAAACCGAAACTTAGTTATATGTCCTAGACCAGACCAGAAAGACTGAAGAACTGGTTAAGGTGGTGGGTAGAAGAGGGTCGTCAACTTAGGGATCGGTCCGCGTGGAAACATTAGGGGAGGCCTTTGTTCGGCAGTGGATACGCGACTGCAATGATCATAGTAATATTTAGTTTTCCACGTCCTACACATCTCCCCGATTTTACGCTATTATATCGTCCCGCAAAATGGAAGTGCTATGCACGTTTGTGTGTTCGGGATGAAGGCACTGTACAAATCACCCGGTATAAGAGGTCTAACATCGCTTCCCTCAGGTGGCGAGCGCGGGTCTAGCTTTCTACATTACGCAAAAATTCATTTGGCATTTACTCATTGAGCAGACAGACATTTTTGATATGTACATAGTGGTGATATATTTAATGTGTAATTTTTATTTTTTAAACTGTCAATATGTCTGGGAAAATGAATTTATAATATTAATATTGATCACATGTTTATTTAATGTAGTTAAGTGATTTTATGTTATTTTCATATGTATTTTATCTTATTTTTATTATTCGAAATAAATGATTTGAATTTGGAAATTTATAGGCAAACATTTGATATCCCACAATAATTAATAATGTCGTCAGAACTCAGAGCGTGTGCGAAATTTCCTCGTATCCTATCCTCCTATCCACCCTAATCCTTCGATTAGAAGATCGGGAACTGGGTCAAATTAAGATTCAAGATTTTCTTGAATCATTGTTACAAGTGGAGCTAATAAAAGCGTGTTCAAAAGCAGAACCATCATATTGCAGAAAGTTAACTGACAGAATCGTCTGTCGGCATACATTTTATAATAGACATAGTCATTAAAAGATAGAATTATCATATCTCAGAAAGTTTTCATTCTGAATCATCTTTTGGCATACTTTTCATATTAAGCATGCAAGCAAGTGTGCAAGCAAGAAACAGGGCGGTGTCGACGAGGAATAGTAATTTTATATACTTATTGTTTGACTTCTATAATGCTCTGTCATGGTCAGACGTCTCATTTACCATCACTATTTGACGACGCATTTGGTGTAATGGTTGAAACGTCGGCTACTATACCAAAGTTTCCGGGTTTAGTCTCCGAGCAGTACAAACATGTGTGCGTGAACATGTCTGTTTGTATTGGTCTGGGTGTTTTCTATGTATAATAGGTTTGTACATACAAACAATTTTTTTTTATGTTCACTATTTTTTAGGTGATTTAGTCATGAAATGACATGTCAGCCCCATCGAATTTGTATCTATTTATATAACATATTTGTATTTATTTATATCAAATAGGGATAGACATTTATTTTATTTTAAGAGATCATCTCGACAAGGTCTTTGGCACTTTCGCTACAAGCATGTGTAAGAATGTTTAAGAAAGCTCCATTATCATATTGATTTATGTGCAGTTTACGAATCAATATTTCTCTCTTACCTAAAATTTTAAACATTCTACAAGGATATGATGCACATCATATTTGCCACAGCGATCACAAATAAAAAATAAGTATATTTAGTACCCGGAATACAGGCTTCACGCTTAACTTGGGGCTAGATGGCGCTGTGTGAATGTCAGTGGATATAGTTATTTATAGAGTGAGCAAACTGACCGTCCTGATCACTTTATTATAAAAAACATTACTGACCACGAGATCAGGTGATTGTATATTCAAAGTGCACGTAACGTTACTCGGCAAGCGTCGTACGGGACGGGAAGCTGCGCGAGCGCAGTCAACTTGAGATACTCGAAGGCGGCGCGCGCAGCCGCTTATGGTATTGCGTGTTACGTGTCGTGTAGTGTGTTATAGAATAAGTGTGTTTTTGTAAGTATTCCCTATGATAATTATTAATGAATTATGTTTCATAATTTTAAAAATCATCAAAAAAATATTTATGTAATTTCATATTTAAAAGTAATTTTTTCAAACATTTTTTTAAACATCATTTTTTTAAACAAAAATGTTAGTGTTTGAATGATGATGATGAAATTTGGTTTAATGTTATTACCGTGCAAATTTAGAGTCAGTACATGAAGCACAAATGAAACCATATTTTACCAAAACATCTTGTATAATTTACAACAAGATTCATAATATAATGTCCGAATTATAATTTTTCAAGAAATTTTAATAGATTAATTCGAAAAAACATGCAATATGTTAAGCCTTAAAAAGCTATTTATAGGTAAAACTCTTTATTTCTATCCAAATACTTTCACCATATTTTTTAAAACTGTACGAAAAGTATCATTATATTGTTTTCAATGCGCGTTATCAAAATAAAACTTTTAATAGTTATAATTTAAAATAAAAAATTTATAAAGTTAATAAGTCCTTAAGTCAGAATGCCCATTGTAAAATCACAAAAAAAACATCTTTGATAAAGAAAACCAAAACTAAATCCATATCAATATCCAATAACACAGACAGTCATTCAGAATCAAAACCTAACGCAACAAATTCATATTTGCGTACAAAATGTGGTGGCAACAATAAAATCATAGTCGAATGAATGAAACCGAATATAGCACCAAAATTATATTTCTCCTTAATCTGAAAGAGAACAATCATTTTTTGATTGAGATGTCATTTCAACTGTATAATTTTCATTTCATTACTTTTATAATCACTTCAGTTTGCCTATATTGTGTATGGATGTTCCGCTGCGGTTTTAAATCCCTTGTTTGATCGTTACTTTTTAAGAACCGAATGAATTTAAGAAGTTTTTAGCTTCGTATTTCCACATTTATATGTACTTACTTATTGGTATACGTTCAACCTGTTATTGTATTCATACTATGGAATGGTTTTATGGGAACCTTAAACCATAATTTTTCATATTTAACAGAAAAGTTTTACAAAATACATATTTTGTTAATCGTACTAGTATTTTCAGTGCGCCCGCGCCGCCCGCCCCACAGCGCCATCTACCCCGAAGTTAAGAATGAAGTTTGTAGTATAGGTACTAAACAATGTATTATAGTTGTAAGTTTACTTTGACCATGCTTTTTGTTTCGAAAACAAAATGTCGTACTTAGGTCCGTTTTTGGGTGATATCGGTTAAAATGTATATGGATTTTAATTACAAGTAAAAATTATTGTAGAGTATTTTAAACGAGTGAATTACTTTGAATTACTTAAAATTTGTGAAAACCCGCAGTAATTGTCCATGTTCCAGCTTCGTGTGTTAATATGAGTACACCGCAATACTCAAGTTCTTTTTATTGAATATTGTTTCTTATTATTTTACTTAGAATGCAATGATGTAAAAAAGTATGGATTCGTGATATGCTCACAAAACAATCGAAAAAAGTGTTCTGAATGCAGTGACACATAAACCTATTTCGTATTTCGAACACATTTACCTAAACAAAAGTACAAACTGTAGTCTCTTCGGCGGTTCGTTCGTTCTCTTAGGCACGGATGGCGTATCTCCCTTTATATATAGAATATCATTGCTTAGAATGTAACAAAACAATCATAATATTATTAGAAAAAGTAAAAATGTTTTCCGCTTGGACGTATCACTATCTACAGCTGAATATAGGTTTACGGAATGTTTAATTTTTAATTAATAACGATATTCTTTACTAATCAAAATTTCCAATTAGTAAGACTTTAGTTTCTATTAGATTTCTAAGCTTATGATATAACCATTGTAAAGTAATTGATTTGTTTCCCTTGGCAACAATTATTTGTCTAAAAATATTGATAGGCAATTAAACTGCTTGAATACTAATTCTTTTGAATAACGCAGGTGTACGTAACTTACTTATCGCGAAGAGAAAAGTATTATCTTTGAAAAGTTTCTGTTAATCTTAAATTCTTTTTGGCAAAGGTTACGCAAACGTTATGCGGAATGAACATTGTATTTTGTTGTAAAATCAATTACCAGACGTCTGATATTTTTTATTATGTTACAATGTGTACAAGACTGTCAGGACGCTCACCTGATAGTAAATACGCCTGATCATGATATAGGTTAATCTCTATCAATGCCGCACTGCGCCCGTCACCCGAGACAACAGATTTAAACTCTCTTATTCTCCGTAATTTTACTAGCTACAGTACCGTCATCTCGAAATGCATGAGTGCAAAACATTTCTATTTCAAGGGACTATATCTGTCACCTAGATGACTCAGTATCGAGTCTACCACCTAGTAACAAACAACCAAACTTCTAACAGTAAAAGTATTTGATGGTTGCCAGGATTTCGATTGTTTACTGACCAATACAAGGTTTTCGAACTTTACACAACGAAACTAAATTTTTAAATAACATTGCATTTCTGTCAACTTCTGTTAAATAGCAACAATATACCGAAATATTGATTCACTTTATCATGACAATAGATTTGATTTGTGATGTTGTGAGTTTCCACCCATGCTACGTATGACCGCTTATGAGCCTGAATGCACAGGCATGCGCAGGATTCCTTCACTGTTAAAAAAGTTTGAAGCTTTAAAGTTGAAGCATACTCTTATGAAATTTGAAAAAACAATATCAGTTAAAATAAGCTTTAGGATAATTAAAATAAGACGTGGTAAAGCCTGTGTTCAGAAATGGGACTTCATAAGGTGATAGATGCTGATGATGATAAACTTAGATAAACACCAAACTAATAAGACGCACAATCTCTCTCAAAATGTGTACGCGGAAAAAGTTTGCTCATCGCGTCGGTTTGGTAAATTTTTCTTTATTTTCACTTGTCGTAATGGCATAGGTGGTGTGTTAGTGCTTTTTGGATGTTGTACCCTTTCAGTGTCGCGTTAACGTCAAAATGTAAACGAATAATTTTCATGTTATAAAAATAATTATGCGTATGTGTGTAGTGCGAAACAGTCATTTTTTTGGTTGACGTTTCTTCAGGATTGTGCATGACGTTAGTTTTTTGTATATCTAAGTTAAAATTAAATCTTTTCAATATTTAAATTATCATCATCAGCTCATTAAACGTCCCCACCGAGGGGCACGAGCCTACCCGTATAAGGTGATTAGGCCTTAGTCGTCCACGCGGGCCCAGAGCGGATTGGACGACTTCACACACAACCTTCGAATCTCTTCGCAGGCGTGCATGAAAGTTTCCTCACGATGTTTCCCTTCACCGTAAGAGCGTCGGATAACGTACATATATTTTTCGAAGATTCGAAAATACATTGGTACGTATCGGGATTTGAACCTCAGCCCTCCCGGTAGGAAGGCGACAGTCCACACCACTGAGCCACCGACGCTCTATATTTAAATAATATTTAAATATCATTTTCAAATACACCCAAGCTTCCAACTAAGAAAGTTACTGAAATTCTTTAAAGCTTTGAATTTTACTTGAATTTTCATCAGTCATCGTGATGTCAATCAATAACATCTCATTATCACCTGTCAACAGTCAAACAAACTTCAGTGGCTCGTGGAGAGACTTAATCAATCCAAAGGGAGGCTGTGAAGGTTTAATGTTATTATAAGTTCCAAGTGCGGAAACGGAACGTGATTTAGAATTGCCGCTAGGGCTGCCACTAACTAAGGTTCTAAGATCTTTTTATTTCTCAAAAAGATTCATAAAATCACACATAGAAATACCTAACATAACACGAAATCAATTTTAAACATAAATAAATATAATAATAAATTAATATCCACTGACATTCACACAGCGCCATCAAGCACCAAGTTAAGCGTGAAGCCTATATTATGCTTGTAGGTACCAAACAACGGATAAACATACTAATGTACTTTTTTTTGTAAATACATACAAATTAAACATAGAAAGCACCCAGACCATTACAAAAATACATGTTCATGCACACAAATGTTTGTACTGCCCGGGGATCGAACCCGGAACCCTTGGTGTAACAGCTGACGTCTCAATCGCTACACAAAATGGATTTGGCTTCGTATTATAACTTGGCATTATGAAATGTAATTTGATGAAATATTTTAATTTAAATGTCGTAAATATGCACATAGTATGTGAGCAAATGCGTCCTACCCGTGCCAACATACGCAGCTGAGACATGGACACTGAATGCGCAATGGAGCGAGCTTTACTCAGGGTCTCTCTTAGGGATAGGATCAGAAATGATTTAATCTGTAAGAGAACTAAAGTTACCGACATAGCCCACCGGAGCGGCAAGTTGAAGTGGTAGTGGGCTGGTCACTTATGTTGCAGAACCGATGGTCGTTGGAGCAGACGAGTTCTGGAGTGGAGACCGCGTCTTAGCATAGCATAGGATGCCACCCGGCCCGATGGACCGACGACTTGCGAAAGGACGCGGCTGGATGAGGAAAGTGGAGGACCGGGATATCTGGCACAAACTGGGGGAGACCTATGTCCAGCAGTGGACTGCGATAGGTTGAAGATAAATTTATACAGTTCCTTTATAACAGTGCGATATGCCATTCAAATCCATAATCTTCGGGTCAACACCGTACGTGCCAACCCTAGCTTTCGCGTGAAGTCATTTCGCTTTCACTTTTGACCATTCCATTGAGAGGAAGCGTCGAGATAGGCGTACACTGTAACGGTTACCTCTTCACTGTCCGCTTTGACTAGTAGAGAGTTACTTTTGAATAGGTCTATTTGGATATTTACGGTGCCAATGTATAACGGGCTTGGAAGCGCATTATTGCAATTACAGACCGTTACAGGCTGAATAAGGAAAACGGTTTATTGATCACATGCGGTGGAGCTATCCGTTTTTCATAACGGTCAAGTTTTTTTTATATATTAAATCATATCAATCTGAATGTTTTATAGAAATGTGTTTTATATAATGGTAGCAAGCAAAGATAAGTGTATACAAATTTCCAAACCAAAAAATTGTGACAGGGTGACGAGATTAAGGGAATTTAAGAATATGGAAGTACATTTTACTAGGTGATAGACTCGATACTGAGTTCTCTAGGTTGGTACCTTCGCAGTGCCAGATATCGTCTAGTGAAATTACCGGGTATAAGAGACCTTAAATCTGTTGTCTCGGGTAACGGGCGGAGTGCGGCATTGGTGGAGGCTAGTAACTGTTTATCAGTTGTTGGTCTCAATCAATGCCGCACTGGCATGCTCATGCGTGTCACTTACTATCAAGTGAGCGTCCTGACCGACCTGTTCACTTCGTGACATAACAAAAAATTGCATAAATTTATGTAAAATAAAGGGCTGCAACTTCACTAAATACCTGTCCTTAATTGAAATGTTTAAAAGCTTTCTCTTGGAATGGAATTTTGCACGGTAACGTGCATGGCTGAATCACAGCCTAATTAATTTAGGACACTTCAATTCAGCTGTATGTAGATGAATATAATTAGATAAAACAACATTTATTCAGTGTATGCTGCAAAATTTGATTGCAATGCCTTGATTATTGTTAGTATTAAGGACCACAGGCAGTTGACTAACTTACAAGTAAGTAGGCTTTGTTCTAGAAAGAAAAAAACATATCTGTGGATATTATTTCCTCATAGAAGTAAACAGTAGCGATTGAGCGTCGGTGACTCATCGGTGTGGACGGTTGCCTTCTTATCTGGAAAGTGCAGGTTTAAATCCCGCCAGATACCAATGTCGTTTCGAAATTATTTGTGAAGGAAACCTACCTAGGCGTGTGCCTACGAAGAGATTAGAATGTTGTGCGTGAAAGCAGCCAATTCATACTAGGCTGGACGACTAAGGCCTGCTCGTATATACCCTTTACGGTTAGGCTCGTGTCCCTCGGTGGGGACGTATATGAGCTGATAATGATGATATAGTAACATTTTTAATAAAAAGCTTGCTTGTATTATTTACAAACATATTTATGTGCATTTTTGTAATTACAAACATAATATTATACATAGACATATCTTGGCTAGTATAGACATGTTCATGATCATATCTTTTTTGACGACCTATATGGTGTTATAGTTTGATGTGTTTTTTTAGCTGGGTTTTTGTATCATAAACTACAAAAAATACAACAATCACAAAAAAGATCTACCCGTTTTTAAGTACTACTAGCTCTTTACTCAAATAATGGATAGATCGTTGAATATGAAATTGTCGTTTTAAGTTATCGCAGCTTACAACTTAGATATTCCATGTTTTCGATTCTCTAATATAACCCCCCGCCAATTGTGCGAGAGGGCTCTCTACGTTACGATTTGTAAGACGCGGTCTCTATTATTAATACACAAATCTCCATATTCAAAGCATAATTCAAACATAAATTGCCTGCATGAAAATAAGCTGATGAACTAAAATCTATAAGGGTCTCAAGCTTATTCCCTAAAGGGCAACACTAATTTTAACATTTGCATTAAAGATGACGACGCAAAGGTTGTAATACTGTCCGTTATCTCGTTCAGTTCTTTAGACGTGATTTTGTAAGATCTATCACTTTTGTTCATGTTGTCACATGGAGGGTTCATTATTAATCTTTCCCCCTCATCGGTTCCCACCCTCATTTCCATTTGTGATGGCCATTTGTAAAGTCAGAACGCTTACTCAGATTAAGAGCGACCTAACTGAAGTGTTTAAGTTAAGCAATTGTGATGTATTTTTTTTATTATTGTTTTATTGAGTCGTATCATGCCAGTCATCATTTAATATGTCATTATATATAATCATTATAATCATGACATACTATTTCAGTCACGTGAAATAAAGAAAAATATAAAAAGGTAGCTTTTGGGAGATGTTCGGATTTGGATATCCCGTTGATATTTAGAAATACACTATTTTGAGTGATGCGCTTCCAATTATATAAGCCACTGGACGAAGCACTAATCACGTTGTTCCAGCAGTCTGGATTCGTCACCATTCAACATCATCAGCTCATTAAACGTCCCCACCGAGGGGCACGAGCCTACCCGTATAGGGTGATTAGGCACTAGTTGTCCACGCGGACCCAGTGCTTTTGGACGACGCCATTAATTCGGCAGAATTTCATATTAGCTTGATTGTAATGTTGAAAACGTCTCCTATTTTATTTATATACCATGGTATCATCTACTGCAAGATCATTACAAGAAATGACGACCCATGTACCGTAATTGTTTGAGATGTCGTTTCTTACACCAAGGGCTCCGGGTTCTTTTGAGAGTCTTGCTTACTTAAGGACACTATGCTAGCTGACTTATCTTCGTATAACCAATGAACATGCTTTTTATGCTATTTTTTTTCTTAACTTTAGTTTCAAAAATTAAAAACATAATAAATGTTAGGTTTTTTTATAACATAGGGAGGCAAACGAGCATGCGGTTCACCTGATGGAAAGTGTCACCGCCGCCCATGGACATTTGCAACAACTGAGGTCACAGGAATGCGTTACCTGCCCTTTATATAAGAATACGCTCTCTTTTTGAAGGACGCCAGGTCATATCGTTCCGGAAACGTTTCCGATGGCAACTGATTCCACAAATTAATCGTATGCGGCAGAAAATGTCGACCAAAACGAACTGTGGAAGACCTCCAACTATCCAGACGGTGTTAGTGAAATCTGGAATTCTGCCTCGAAGTACGTGTGTGGAATTCAGCCGCAGAAACAAGCCCAAATAACTCGTCAGAACACTCCCCATGATATATGCGGTAGAGGATGCAGAGCGAAGCCACATCTCTACGCAAACTCAAAGGATCAAGCAGATCGAAAAGATCCTGATCATTGAAAATTCTAGCCACTCTTCTCTGAATGCGGTCAAGTGAAAGAAGCTGGTACTGGGGTGCCCCCGCCCACAGATGAGAGCAATATTCCATGTGCGGCCGAACGTGCGACTTGTGAAGTTGCAAGCGATGGTCCGGCACGAAATACCGCCTCGACCTGTTAAGCACACCGAGCTTCTTTGAGGCCAACTTGGCTTTACTCTCCAAATGACCGCGAAATTAAACACTGCTAGAAATATCAACACCAAGAATTCCGATACTAGCTAAGGGACTAAGAGGAGTATTTAAAAATTTGGGCGAGGTAACTTTCTTCCAACGCGAATTACATAATTATTCGTCATTATCTATTTTAGAAAACATTTCCTTCTATAGCCATGTCCCATGGCGTTTATCAGTTTTTACAGCAATCAGTAGCAAAATTCGGAGTGGATATTTTAAAAAGGTTGTAGAAGTTCTAGTTACTTATAACAAGAAGTTATGAAGTACTTTCTTGGCGTATAATAATAAAAAGACATTGATAAAAAGCAAGTGTAAAGGATACTTTTTATGAAATCTCGAAGAAAAAGTTATTATCAAAATCAAAATGGAAAATATATTACATTTTATATACAATATTACAAACGTCATTTTCCTTTAGGAGTTAAATATAAAATGCTCAGATCAAAGTTACATTTAATAATCCCTCATCAATTGGTATGATATGCTCACTTGTAGATTCGATAGCATATTTCAGAATAAAAAATAAAAAATATGTATTAATGGTAAAAAAATATTTTACAACAAAAATATTTTATAAAATTCTATCAAGGTACATAAGATATAAGTAAAATGACGAAAAATCAGGTTAAAATGAAAGTCAGTAGGGGATCCCTTTGTTCAGCTGCAGTGGACATAATAACACTGGGCATACGAGTACCAGTAAATTATTAGAATGTAATTAAATTTACAATCAAATTTAATGTTTATACGTTACGGAAAATTAGGGCAGGAATGTAAATTATATTCATGATAAGTGCCTCAGACAAGGTTATGATTTTATAAAAAAATAATTATTTTTAAGCCCCAACGCAAAAACAACGATGTGTTAAACTTCAATATAGTAAGTTTGACGTGTCTGTGCGTGTGTCTGTCCGTGGCATCCTAGCTCCGGATGAAACGAATTTACTTATTTATTTTGTTTGAAAGTTAAATATAGCGAGAGGGTTTTTAGCTTTGATTGATGAAAATTGATCCAAGATGGCCGCTGCCACAAAATGGTAGATTTCATATTTTTGTTTATGCAAATATGGGTGTTAAATAAAAGGACTAGTGAACTATGTTAAATTTTAAATCCTAAGATGGCCGCAACCGCAAATTAGTAATTTATTTTTTCTAAACTCATTATGAATAACATTTAATTTTTAAAGAGCTTGTCTAATAGAAGGCTTTAAAACATGACAGGCTCTCTTTATTATTTTGCGACGCGGGTTATTAATTTTTTATTTTTGATAAAATGAAATAAAAATATCATTTATATAGTGAAAGTTATTTTTATCTCATTAGTATGAAAACTAACAACAAAATTTAGTTTGAACGATTTCTAATCAGTTGTTATTTTATACGTCATAAACGGTGAATCTGTAATCGTTGCCTTCTCACTCTTCAACCTATCGCAGTCCACTGCTGGACAAAGGTCTCCCCCATTTTGCGCCAGATATCCCGGGCTCCGCTTTCCTCATCCAGCCTCCACCAATCGTTGCCTTAGTAAATAAAAATAAATTTATATTATGCTACTCGCTGCTACTGAAACATTCATGGGCGAGTCCGACTCGAACTTGGCTGATTTTTCCAGTTTGTGTTTACAGCAACTTTTTCAGTGAATCTTCTTTTATATCCTTCAATATTGCTAATGGTCCTTATTCTCAGTCCTTTTCATATACAGAGATTCCGACCTAATAACTAGTTTCAACTCAACCAAAGAAAGGTTCACATTCCGCTATAAAAATACAAATAAAAGTCGTAGGCTTCAATGGACTGAAAAATGCGACTTACAAATGAAATACTTCATACGTGACCTAGTTATTTTTGGACCTTTTTATAGACTATCTCAGACGCGACCTTGTTTCTTTTGCTTGGAAAAATAATATCTAATGAAACACTATTAATGAAATTGATTTCTTGTGAAGCATAGTATAAGCTTTATTGTGCCACCTTTATTATATTTATAGCAAGTCTAAGAAATTGGAACGTGTGACATTAATTGTAATAAATAAATCGGTATATTTTCACCACACTACCGTAGTATTTTTTTACGTAGTTTCGTTAAACGCAGTGACAAAAATAAAAATGTTTCATGAAGACCTTTAAGGGATTCCAATTATCTTAAGTAATTGGTAATACTAGCATTTATGAAAACGGGGGCAGATATACTGATGGCAGATGGATAAGTCTATAATTTTAAATATATGTTTATACAAACCACATTTCATAAAAATATGGAACAAAAAGATAAAGCCGATTCTACACAGTTCCTCTTTTTAACAGACTCCATTACTTAATGCAATAATTGTCCACATAGATTTTGAGAATAATAATTGAGTAAGCTGTTTCTTGTGTTGATAATCGTCATGGCATAGATAACTCAGAGAAAGTCGCAATATCATTTTATTATGCGGAACGTTTTCCCCGTCAAATAAATGCTAGGCCACGGTCCATTATGAATTGCGAATGCGTTGCATATAAATGCAAGTTGTACAGCTGGTGCAGCAAAGCGACCGTGTATTTATGATTATCATTCTCAAAATGTTTATATACTGTTATTTTCAAGATAAGGTCAAGTCTTCCTTAAGCATACTAGTACTTCTGATATATTCTTTAAATGGGATAGGATAAAAGCTGGATATTGGACTCAAGAGAATAAGTACTTTTCCAATATTGAATATGATTTATATAGTAAAAGAGACCTAACATCTGTCCTCTCGGGTGACGGACGCATAGCAGTGTTAAAAATAATGATTTTTTACTGTTATGAATTATCTTCAACACTGCATGTGTCTTTGTCAGGCGTATCACTTACCATCAGATGAGCGCCCTGACTGTATATATATATAGTAATGTAAGCGGTAGTAGTTGCGGTCGGTTCTTACAAAGCATCAAACCATCTTTAAAAAGAGGGATGGGTGCCCGTACATCTAAAACTTTATAAAATGGGAAAGTTTACGACATAATTTTACTTCATCATCATTACAGCCTAATTATGCCCACTGCTGCACAAAGGGGTTAAGGGGTTATGCCTAATGATTTCCACGCGGGCCGATTCCTTGCAGTTGACATCCATCTGCTACCCGCAAACTTAACCAGGTTATCCGTCCATCTGGTTGGGGCCGGCCTACGCTTCGCTTTCCGTTACGGTCATTTTTCTTAGTCATTCCAATTGATTATATTTATTACTGTTAATGGTTTTAGTCTACTTGTGTTCATCCCAAGATTTGTTGTTTATCATCATCATCAGCTCATTAAACGTCCCCACCGAGGGGCACGAGCCTACCCGTTGTTGTTTATATTTGATATTATTTTCTGTATATTGCTAAGTATTTAAGAACTTCGATAAAGATGTAAAACAATTGCTCTATATAATTGTTAAATTCAAAATAGCTTTTTTTTAATAAAATACAATTTCAATTCTTAGGAATCATCATCATGATTATGATAATTGCCAGTATTTAAATTGTTTTTTTATTAAAAAAAAGATAAAGCGTTCGTATGCATATTTTGAATTAGTATATATGAAAACGTAATTTAAACCGATGGAATAAGTATGGAAAATATTTCAAACTCCGTTAAACGTGTAACAATTACTCTATATAACTGTTAAAAACAAAATAACAATGTATTGCTTTCATTATATTGTAGTAAAAAAATACAATATCCTCCGATAATTTCAAAGAAATCAAATTTCCTACAATCTCGGAACAATCAACATAATTATTACAGTAATAATGAAGATATGGCAATTCTTCTTTTGCAATAATCTCAAGCAAAATGTAATGTACATTTATATTATGAATCCTTAATACGGACTCGTCGGATAATATCAGACGAGTTCTTGAGTGGAGACCGCATCTTGGCAAGCGTAGCGTAGGCCGCCCTCCAACCCGATGGACCGACGACTTGCGAAAGGTCGCTGGTGGAGGCTGGATGAGGAAAGCGGAGGACCGGAATATCTGGCGCACAATGGGGGAGACCTTTGCAGCAGTGGACTGCGATAGGTTGAAGAGAGAGAGGGAGACAAACTGAGAATGTGCACAAAGTAAATTTCACTATATGAGTACAAGTGCACCTTGTGCGTACACCCGCATTATTAATTCCGATCCATCGATCTTATTTCGACGCTTATTATCATTATGTAAACACTGAAATGAAAGCTCTAAATTGTACCTTTTAATGGCGCAGATCTGTCAATATTTGAAGTACAAATTTACTTTGGAAGCTCCAAAGAGATGAGGGTAGTTCATTGTTGATATAAGTTTAGGCGGCTTAGCGTGTCGTATTGTAGTGAATCTTATATCATATTATGTCTTTGTTTCAGAATTCGAGGGAAATAATGGCAACCGTCCTAGTTAACTCAACACAAAGTGTCCTGAAGGACACATACGATTATTATATATGGACGTTATCGCTTTCAGGTAATTATTTGTTTTGTAAGATAATATAAATATACTTTGATCACTGGGGTTTTTAATAGCACATTTAGAACTTAAGATAACTTCAACTGGATCTTGTCGCATTGCAAACGATGTTCTTACTTCTTGAAAACAAATATTGGATAAGAGCGGCGGTTTCGGAATCTAAGTTGTTGAATATTATAGGATATTTCTAGCAGAGAACGTAAAAATTGTAATAGTGGTGTGTATATTTATGCACTCGTCAAATATACCACTTATCGTCGAAGAGCCGGCCGTATAAAACTCCCTTGGATCGGATACATGATCAATATTTTTCAGGGGTATCGACCTTTAGTTCTATGATTTCTCAGACTATATTCAAAAAATTGTTCATTTATCTTATCGATAGGACTTTTATATGGCCGGCTCTCCGACTATTACTCGTATACTAGATTTGACCGTTAATGTGACAAAAATCAAACAGTTTGCATCTGTCATGGTCAGGCGCATCACATCACACCAGGTGAGTGAACTGACCACCCCGTTCAAAATATTTATATTTATAAAGCAAAGTATTAATTGCACCTACTCATGTTGGTTACACACGAAAACTGTCGAAGGATTAAGTCAGTACAGTTTATTGGTAAACAAACCACAGTCATAGTTGCATCTAGATAATAATTTTAACAATAACATAATTATAGTGTTTATCTCACGATGTATTGTTACTAATACTAATAAGTTACTAAGTTAACTGTAACATGAGAGATTATCTCACATAACAATGGCGGAGGCGAAACTAACTGATGGGTTTAAGGATAAGTCCACTAATATAACACGCGTGAAAGTTTTTGTGTTTGCTATTGTATTGATACATGAAAGAGGTTTAACCGATTTTTATGAAGAGAAAGGGATGACCAGTCCGGTGACCTGGTCAATACGCCTGTCCATGGACCAGTGCAATGACCTTACTGATATGCCTGTCTATAACAAATGCTGTGTTGAAGAAAATCATTAAATTTACTACAAGGTGTTAATTTACAAGGTGGTGAACTCGATACTGAGCCGTCTATGTAGGTACGACTGCAATGCCAGATATCGTCCCGTGAATAAGAAGTGTTTAGCTTTTTTGTGTTTCGGGATTAGGGCAGGGTATGAGTCCTAACATCTGCTGTCTCGGGTGACGGGCGCAGTGCGGCATTGCTGGAGAATAATAACTGTCTATCAGTTGTTGGTCTCCTTCAATGCCGCTCTGTTATGGTCAGGCGTATCACTTAACATCAGGTGTGCGTCCTGATCGTCCTGTTCACTTCATTACATTTTTTTTCCTAATTTTCTAACGTTCTTTTGCTAAGTCCTGCTCAAATTGTACTTTATGGAGTCCCTCTGCACTGGTTATTGTCTCTATTACTACTCTTCCACGGTTTGAAGACAAAACAACCTCTATAGAATAAACTCTCTGATTGAATTTAACTCCATATAATGCTGTCTCCGTAGTCTAGTGGGCACAGCGTTCGGCTGCGTGGCGTGGAGGTCATTGGTTCGAATCCCATGGGTAATCTTCACTGTGCGGTTTTAATTTCAAGCATTTATTTAACTTGAGTACCCAAAATGTGTTTAATTTGAAATGACGTTATAAGTTAACAGTAAAAGTTTTAGTGTAAAAGTGTTTTATTTTATTCAAGCGCATTTAAATACAAGCTTGTTTTTTAAAAAAGGTCTTTTTATCTTAATTTATTTTTTTCTTAGTTTACTTAATACATTGAATACTGAATCATCTGACTGCCTGAAAATAAAAATTAGGAGGGCAAGTTAAGCTGTTGGTCTTAGCTGCAGTAAAGAGGGTAGTTGTTAACACAAATTCAAATTGAGTTGGTGGGCTACGGCCCAATCTCCCCATAGCTATGCTGTGCAAAAAGGCCTGTGCCCTGCAGTCGGCCGTCATAGGCTATTACAATGCTATGTCTTACCCGCTTACGAAGCGGCAAATCCCTTTTTTAGCAGACTTCAAGAAAGGAGGTTACTCAATTCGACCGTATATATGATTTTTTATGTTTGTTCGCGGATTACTTCGACGTTTACGAACCGATTTTGAAGATTCATTTTCTATAAATATACTGGAAGGATTTGTTGTGACATCCACTCTGGGTCTTTCAGATCTCTTAGTCACTTTATACAACATTTCGACGCTGACTGATCAAGCTGATCAATCAGCCAGCCATTGCCCCACTGCAGGGCAAAGCTTTTCTCACAGAGCACATTTATGCGAAGTTTGGACAGTTATCCCTAGTCAGTATGAACGAAGAATTAAGTTAAGAGTCCAAACACGACTACTTTCTTATTATGGAAACCGGTAACATACTTTTAATTCTTTTTCTTTCTTTGTATTCCAAACAACGCGGGCTTTTTGGGTCAACCGTTTGATGATCGGAAGTAACTATATTAACCTCTTATTCTTCTCTTCAACTTGTCTCTGTCTACAGTGGAATATAGGGCTCCCAACCTTTTGCAAGTCGTTGGTCTATCGCACCAGAGTGCGTCCTACGCTACGCTTGCAAAGACGCAGTCTCCACTCCTGAACTTGTCTGATCCAATGAACATCAGTTATGCTACGAGTACATACGTGACCAGCCAACTGTTTCATATGAACCTACATACAATCAAATTAATATTTTCATGTTTTGTTTCAGATAACAGAACGAAAGGATGGCCGCTCGTCGACTCCCCACTTCCCACAGTTTTTTACACGCTCCTCTACCTCTTCATAGTGTGGGCCGGACCTAAAATTATGAAGAACCGACAGCCCTTTAAGTTAACCTGGCTGTTAGTGCCATATAACTTAGCAATGGCGGGTCTTAACGCCTACATTGCTGTGAGGCTTCTTACGGCTTCATTTAGACTAAGATATAGCTATATCTGTGAACCGTGCAGACAGAAATACGACCCTGATGAATTACAGGTAAATAAATGTATTTATTGCACACAAACAAATTAAAACATACAGGAATTGAGTGAAAAAATGCAATTGAGGCGGTCTTGTCGCCATCTTACCGGAAGGGCTGAGGTTCAAATCCCGCCACGTACCAATGTGTTTTCAAAATTATATGTACGTTAATCCGATGCTCTCACGGTGAAGGAAAACATCGTGAGGAAACCTGCGCACGCCTGCGAAGAAATTCAAAGGTTGTGAAGTCGCACTGGGATTCGCGTGGACGACTAAGGCCTCATACCCTTTACGGGTAGGCTCGTGCCCCTCAGTGGGAACGTTTAATGAGCTGATGATGATGGTGATGAATGATAACAAGATTTGTTTTTTTTTATGTTACAAAGACGGTCAGGACGCTCACCTGATGTTAAGTTTTATGCCTGACTATAACAGAGCGACATTAGTTGAGACCAACATCTGATAAACAGTTATTATCCTTCACCAATGCCGCACTGCGCCCGACACCCGAGACAAAAGATGCAAGGTCTCTTATACCCAGTAATTTCACTAGCTACAGTGCTCTCATCCCGAAACACAGAAGGTCAGAACACTTGTATCTCACGTGACGATATCTGGCACTGCGGTGGTAGACGACTCAGTATCGAGTCTACCAACTGTGCTTCCACCTATCAAAGTCAGTGTTAGTGGATTTTTACTTATTTATTTCATATTGGTTCACAGATAGCTGACGCAGTGTGGTGGTATTACTTTTCAAAGCTGCTCGAGTTCTGTGACACATTTTTCTTCATTCTACGTAAAAAAGAGGAGCAGCTGACATTCCTTCACGTCTACCATCATTCCACGATGTTCTCATTCTGGTGGATTGGCATTAAATGGGTACCGAGTGGATCCAGTAAGTTATTTCGATTATTTACAAGTATAATTTGTTTGTCGTTTTATTATAAAAATCATACAGCGTCATTTCGTGCGGAACTAAGCATTAAGCCAGTCATATTCGTACTACCAAACCACGGATAAACATACTTTTTTTTTGTATATACATACACACTTTACATGGAAAACACCCAGGCCAATACAAACAGATATGTTTATGCACAGTAATGTTTGTCCGGGGATCGAACCTAACTGAAGTGGACCCCATGAGGACCAGATCCCCGCCTTTTGCTTGCCTTCATTGGCCGCCGGGAGTGAGTCGCTAGAGCTATATGCTCGGAGATGGAAATGTCTAATGGCGTAATAGCGAGGAAACCCGCTCCGGGTGACTTGCGTAGTTACTCGCGACGGTGAAATCGGTGCCGCACCTCTCGATACCCCTAGCCGCGAGCGCCCATGTTGCCCCCTGTCGCCCCACTGCAGGCGACCATTAGGGGCCCATCCAGCCGCGGCAAGACACCGCCTGACGCTTTTTTACTTTGAGACTAGTTTAATGGCAGGCGTCCATAGTCTTTCCTATATCCCAGATTTCCAGTCCAGTTCACAAATAATAGTCTTGGCTACACACACTCCACCAGAACTTACATTTTTTGTGGGCAACCAAATAAATGAACAAGCCATACAGCCGTGATGTCAGAGATTCTAGTCATAGGATGGGCTATGACTTGGTTTCTGTGCTAAATCGACTGTTTAATAGACCAAAACATGGGCTGATGTGCTTAGTAACTCAAGGAAGTGCTCTTTTATTAACCATTCATGTTCAATGATCATTTGAAGCGTGTTATAAAAGTGTATTTTGGTACACGCCAACACTTTATAGCTACTAGCGAAAACTACTGAAGCTTACGGTTTTATGAATGTGTTCTTTCGCGGACAGGCTCCTAAATTTTATGTTAGTACATAAAAGTTAGGGTATAACAAAGTTAGTGCTGAAGTGTAGGCTCTTTGAATAAATAAGTACAACGTAAGGGAAATGTGCCGCACAAGTTATTACTAGGTAAATTAATTATATATATAGGTAAAAGTGCATATTTGATTGCTTTATAAGTAATCTTTTTAATTCCTATTTGATCACATTGTGCGCTGATGATTAAAGCAAATAAATTACACCATGTCAAACTTTAGAAATGAAATTGTCAGTTCAAAATAAAATATGCTGGTAATGACGAATAAGCAAAATTTGGGATTAAAAATATTCTAATATTTAAAAACTAGTTCGATTCTAAACGCTATGAGGCTTCTTTGAAAAACATAAGGAATTACTTTATGAATATTAGTTTGTGTCCATAAAGTATATATTAGCAATGTTTGTAATGCATCTTTGTCCAAGCATCTTGAATTACAGTACAACTGATGGCTTGCGACAAAAATAATGAATCAATTTATAGCTATAATTACGAGTCTTCTAGTTAATTCACAATTTGGCTTGTTTGAATTTCATATATTGTCTTCACTATATTGTGTACGAGGGTTGTGAATTATCAATAAACACAATTACTTTGTTCACTTCTTGGAACCCAATAACCGCTAGATTATTTGACGGGTGAAAGCTAACAATTAACAAAATATCTAAAAATTAAATTAATAAACCTTGTTTAATAATATCCTGAGATAATCCATGTGTAACATTTGAGATTTAATAAAGCTTGAATATTTTTTTTATTATGTTTAATCCAATTATTATTTGCATGCTAACTATTTATAGAGAAACCTCAAAACACACCTTTTACGCTATGTTATATTCGATCGAAAATTATTTTATTACTAGCTTTTGCGTGCGACTTCGTCCGCGTGGAATAGTTACTTTGGCCTAACGCTCTCTTTCACCCGCTACTTCGTTTATATAGGTGTGTTAAAACTGCGATATCTCATAAGATATTCATTTAAATTGCATGATGTAAAGGGCAATTTTGTTTCAAATGAAATACTTGTGATAAATAAAGTATTTATTTGGATAAGGATTGATATCATATCTATGAAAATAGCTTCGCAAAATGATGCATTATTTTAGAAAAAAAATTTAGCAAAAAATATGTTATAGTGATCTAACCTTAAAATATAGACATATGCTGTCGCGGACTTTTTTGTAGACCTTTAAAAGCGTAACAATACTCTGATACATGACTTTTACGAAACTTTAACCGTTTACGCAGCGTACGCAGCGGAATCTCCAAATAAGAAAATTTCCCCCCGGATTTTGTAACATTCTTCATTGCCGCTCCGCTTCTATTACTTGTAGCGTGATGATATATAGCCTATAGCCTTCCTCAATAAATGAGCTATCTAACACTGAAAGAATTTTTCAAATCGGTCCAGTAGTTCCTGAGATTAGCGCGTTCAAACAAACAAACTCTTCAGCTTTATAATATTAGTATAGATATAAAATTTTGTGTTGGTTTATTTTTTTAACCAACACAAGTTATGCGGAGACTTAATGAATGTAATAGATTTTATATTGAAAAGAAAAAATATTTTTAAAAATTGACAAAAAAATAAGCTGTACCATTAATGGACACGAACACAATGTATCAGCTATCTATCCTAAACAAATAGAATTAAATTGTGAAAAAATAGTTCCTTAGTGCAAAATAATGTATTGTATTGGTCGTGCCCGTTTTCTAATGTAAGTGCAAATACTTTTTACCAATTATCTGGGAATTTATTAAAATAACAAATATATTGGGAAAATGAAATGCAAAAACACTAAAAAATAAAGAACAACCAAGCCTTTTTTAAGCCAATTCCATTTCATTAACTTATTATAATTAAATGGGACCTTTTCATGCCTTATCTCATTATGTCCCTTAACCCCTTAGAAAAGCTTTACTTAAATATGAAGGGGTTGTTACAGCTTTATTAAAATTAACGGTCCCAATGTTAAAATTTTAGTACCTCCAAGAGAACACTATAAATATATTAAAAAGTGCAATTGGAGATTTTTTTAAATGTCTCCTTTAACCTCTTTAAGGTCACTTAGCTCGACACGACCAAAATAAATTATTTATAAAAATAATTACGTCAATTTTAAGTAAAGGAAATTTTAAACACACATAACATCAACGATGTTAACGACTACTGAGGTTATTTAGAGTATCTACCTAGTTATATACACTCTAAGTTAGGTTCCAATAAAATTTTAGTAGACGAGATATGTAGTGTAAGGATCGAGACGTCGGCTATCGGCTACTACACCAAGGCTTCCAGGTCCGATCACCGGGCATTACAAACATTTTGTGTGCATGAACATGTCTGTAATGGTCTAAGTGTATCTATGTATAACATATACTAGTATGTTTATCAGTTATTTAGTATCTTCATTACAAGCTCCATGCTTAATATGGGGCTAGATGGCGCTGTGTAAATGTCAGTGGATATTTATTTTATTGTTAAGTGTGGTGGTCATTCATTATTATCAGTTCATTAGACGTCCCCACCGAGGGGCACGAGCCCACCCGTTATCATATTTATTATGAGTGAACTATCTGCTCGTTTGCCTACCTTTATAATATTTAATATTTCTTGAACACAATAGAATTAGTTAAAATACATCCTAACTCCTTATATAAACAATATAACATTATTCATCTAGGCCTCACTCTTACCAATTTGGCATAAATGTATCTGCGACGATGAATTTTGCCATTGTTTATGGGGCCCTCTAGTCGTCCACGCAGGCCCAGTGCGGATTGACCGGACTTCACGCACAACCTTTGAATCTCTTCACAGGCGAGCGCAGCTTTCCTCGCAATGTTTTCCTGGAGGAAACGCTCAACGCTCATACGGTGGACCGTAAGAGCGTTGGATAAGGAACATATTTCAAAAAAGCGAAAATAAATTAGTACAGGGCGGGATTTAAAATGCGACCTCCCGATAAGAAGGCAACAACAATGTGCCATCGACACCCCGTCTAAGTTATCGGTTGATTTTTTTTACAAATGTATTTTTTTTGCAGCGTTCCTGCCAGCTATGGTAAATAGTGGTATTCACGTCCTGATGTATACATACTATGGTCTCTCTGTGTTCGGACCGGCAGTGAGCAAATACCTCTGGTGGAAGAAATACCTGACAGTGCTGCAACTGGTAAGCGATCATTTTTGCAATGCTTGAAATTATATTGGATGTATAATTTATCATGTTATAATTAAATAGACTAATACTGGAAAACAAGTAGGCACTTCCTGAATTTAAATCGTACTAGAAATTTGGTTTCTATAGTTAGTGACAATTTGAGATGGTAGTTTTCTAGATTTGTGGCCTAACTTACTATACATAAGAGCAACATTAATTAAATAAAGTTTAACTAAAATAAAACTGAATCACATTAAGTTTAGGCTAGTGTGGTAAAAGCAATTATGACCACACTAAAATTAAAATTGTTGATTGAAAAACCAGTAATATTTAATAAATTTTCATATAGATAAAAAATGAGATAGTCAAATTAAAGAGAGGCAGATAAATTGGTTTCACTAAAACGTTCACGTAACCTATTAACGCATATATTTCTCATTATGATAATAATAATATTCGAAATATGTAGGCCTTTTCACTTTCCACTCCGATTAATCACAACCGGTTTAATACTGGGCTCGTAAAATGACATAACAAATAGATTAATAAATACCGAGTTGTAGTTGCCCTCCCGAAATATAGTCCGTAAAATTGTGAGTTCAATTTGCAAATAAAAAAAAATTTTTGGTATAGAGCATTTGTTTTTATTTTATTTCATAAAAATCTTTATTTAATACTTAAGACAAAGTTGCACTTTCCTGCTTTAATACTTGATAATATTTTCATGAACATAGAATTTTGCGATAAAACATTTTATATCTCATCCAGTGAATAAACGTACTCACTTACATGTTTATATTCTGCTTCTGATAATACTTTGTAAAAGTAGAAATATTTACCCTGCAAACTTAGAAACAATTTCCGCTTTGTTGCAAATAACGTGTGCACATTTTTGAAAAACATTTCCTTAACATTCAAATGCAGATAGAGATTGTGTTTAAAAATTATAACTGAAAATATAAAGAATAGTTCCAACCGTTGCTTTCTACTGTATTTTTTCAATTATTACAGTTTCAGTTACAAATTAGGTATACAATTTTTATATAAGTAACGAAAAAATCAAACATTTATTTAAATCTAACTGACACGGCTTATGAAAAAATATGTTTTTTGAAACATGATCAAAACTTTTACATCGTGCTCTTACCATTCAAGATGTGCACGATTTGTAACAGCTCTTTTCACAAAGCTAGCTTAAATATGAGACTTAGAAGGTTACCTTCTATCAACATACCAAGTTTCAATAAAATCTACCTTTAAACTGCGAATATCGGATATGATACTTCCTCCCCTATTTGAAGGGTTGGGGGGTGGATTTTTGAAAAAAAAATATGCCATATTTTTCGCACATACGAAATTTCAGCGTCGTACTACAATGATTGCGGAATGTTCCATACAAACTCCCAACCTCCATTTTAGGGAAGTGGGGGGTGAAAACGGGATTAAAAGTAGCCTAAAACCTATTCTAGGTTACCTTCTATTAACATACCAAGTTTCAATAAAACCTATCTTAAAACTGCGAAAAATCGTTTATGATACTTCTTCCATATTTGAAGGGTTGGGGGGTGGATTTTTGAAAAAATATATGCCATTTTTTTCGTTTCTAGCAAATAGTCCGCATACTAAATTTCAGCGTCGTACTACAAAAATTGCGGAATGTTCAAACAGACATACAGACAGAGATACTTTCACATTTATAATATTAGAATGGATAGAAAAGTGAGTCGCGCTTTCATAACAAAAATGCCTTTGCGATAAAAAATAAGATTGTACCTTTACCAAAAATAGTTGAGTATAAGAGGTCAGCTGTAGAAATTTAAGATATCTATCAGTATTGTTAAATGTAGGGTAAAATAATGTAGGGTATAATAGATTTATTTTAATGAAGTTATGTTATTTACCGTTTAAGGTCCATGGCTCGAAACAAGATCCGAATAAAATCAAGATTCCGAATAGCTATGGAATATTAATGACTTCCGTAACAGATTGACCTAAATCTTCCAATTTGGTTTCAAACTCGAATAAAGTTACGTGAATAAATAAAACTAAATTATAGGTGTTTATAATTATCGGCAATGGTAAATATTTTTACATTACATTGTTACGAAACTTGTATACCAATATATTCTTGGTAGAATTAAAACTAACTTATATTTTTATAGTATGTAGCAAATTTTGACTATATAATGGATATAATGGATATGAGCGATACAATTATTTTTCTTTAATATATTATTGATTTCCATCCTTATAATAATTTTCAATGATTGATATATAAAAATATTTTTTTAATTTTTAAGTTAGATTTTACAATGGGCGGCAATTAATTTAAGCATGGTAACCTTGCATCAGATGGGGAGCGTCACAGATTTCCAGACAAGTACATTATTATACATGCACAATACTCACATCCACATCCATTATATTAATATTTATTAGAATGATGTTACACAGATTGTATTTATTATTATTGTATATGTAAGTAATATGTAGTTATTTATTTAAGTATTTTTAGCAACAACATCGTCCGTGCGCCGACTCAACCGGGCTCACTGAAAATCGGCGCCAGGGTTCACTACTGGTGTCCCTGGCTTATGCTGAGTGAGTCCGTTTGATTCAGGCATCGTAGCACATGTTGTTTCTGTGTTATTTTTTATTGTTGTTTGTTTATTTGATATGTTTTACATGTGATTGTGTTGCGGTGCATTGAATCAATAAATGTTTTCTTTCTTCTTTCTTTCTTTCTATATTTAGAAAGCTGGTTATATTCTTTGACAAAAGTTATTTTTCTACACACCCGAAGAAACATTTACACTCAATTCGTTGTTTTTTATACAACAGCACATAAAAACATTAAATTTTAACGCAGCTTTGTTAATTTAATATTCATATTTGTAAATAACTTTTCTTTTTAAACTAGTATCTATTCGAAAGCTTGGGATTAAAAGATTAGAATGACATGTGAAATATTGCCAAAAAACTGTTTCCAACGTGTTTTTTATAAACAGAGTTAGTTATATTATAACTTGATGCTATTTTGAAAAAACTAAATTACCATACCGTCTCATTTTTTTATAAAGAGAAGATTTATAATAATGAGGAGTTATCTCATGGTAAATTGTACTAACTTTATTGATATTTATAATTTTAATCAACTTTTAAAGTTCGACATTTGGAGTAAAATACTACTTAAAAATACAATATTACGATTTATATACTTTTTATAATTACACACCTTTAGTCATTAGTTTTGGTAATTTTCATTCAATACGCATTTAAGACACTTTTGACTAAGTATGACGACTTAATTCTATTGCCTTTAGAGAACCAACTGAGCTATTATATTTTTGAATTTGCTGACCTGCGACCACATTACAATCCACAGACATCAGAATATACATTAGACTGGGCAAGCCGCCAAATTTATAGGCAGTCCCAGTGTCGCAATTTCTTTTCGGTTCTTACCTGTGAAAAGTTATTATATTTCTTGGTAAATTTACTGATTCATTGTGATGATGGCATGTTACAATTGCACAGGATGGCATTTTGGAAAAAACGGTAATTTCTTCTAATATTCGTGCGTCTTGACTCGTCTCACAGAGCGTAAACTGGTAGCCAGTGTATGCTCGTTGAGCTTACAGTTGTCGCACTTTAAACGCGGCTTGCCCCATCTCCTGTATTGGGAAATCTGTGTTACAATCACATTATGTACCGTTTAGCACTTTCTGTGAAGTGTTTTTGGATTTGATGAATTTTTTTTTGGTTATATCAAAAATATTACGACCCATTTGGTGTTGCGGTTGAGATGTCGGCTGCAACGCAAAATGTTCCGGGTTCGATCCCCGGGCAGTATGAACATTTGTGTGCATGAACATTTCTGTTTGTACACAAGTATGTTTATAAGTACCCATACTACAGGCTTCACTCTTAACTTGGAGCTAGATAGAGCTGTGTGAATATCAGTGGATGTTTTATAATTATTTATAATTCAAATGGTGTATTTTTCTCTTTCCAGATCCAGTTCACCTGTGCCCTGATCCTTGGGCATCAACGGCATCAGGACAGGATGCGAGTTCCCATTGTGGATGCACTACGTCTTGATTATCTACATGATTTCCTTCATTATTCTCTTCGGCAACTTCTATATGAAGGCATACATCGCTAAGGTAAGATCATAAAGAAACACTTCGATAAATAATATTAATGGAGAATTTATACGTTTAGTATGATCATGAAAGTATTTACAAAATTGACAACTTTTACACATTTTTTTGTGTATAAAATATACTAGCTATGCATCGTGGCATTACCCGTGATATAAGTTATTCTCCCGCAGTAACCTAAAATCGCTTCGTTAAGTCTTTTTAAAGCACGCAGCTCAAGCAATAAGTGGAACAACATTATTTTATTTACGTAAATGAAAAGATTTTTCATTTACGTAAATAAAATATCACAGTATATCAGCTATCTGTCAAAACATCTCGTCAAAACCTGTCTAGCCATTTTAGAGATTATCCGGAACTGTTTGTTCTGGTTAATCCGGACAGACAGACAAAAATTTTAATTTTGGTGTTTGTATCGTACGTATATTCAGATGCATGAAGAAATAATGTTTATTTTAATCTTACAAACATAAACTTCAATTTTATTCATATGTATAAATTATCTCCTTATGAATATCATCATCATCTTATGTATATAGTGTAAAGGAATTTCTGTTACTTGCAGTATGACGTTAACGGCTGATGATGATGAAATTAAAGTTTATATTTCAATACTATGACGTAAAAATTCACAACTGCACTTGATACCTTAAAAGCATTAATCAACACATCTGTTACGTTCCATTTTGCGTAACCGAGTGTCGAGAGAAAGTGTCTTATGTAATCGCGTTGGCAGGTCCCGTTACTCGGATCACTCTGCTTTCTTTGGGCCGAAAATTATATAAATGTATTCTTATTCCATGTGTTAAGGCCCAAATTTGCTGTTGCTGTACGCCCCAAGATGTCGACTGTAGTTTGAGAGCACTTCTTGCTGAACGGTCATTTTGGTCACTTATAATATTGCTATTATGTGTATAATATGAATACAAAGCCAGTGGTTACCTGTGAAAGTAGAAAATATCTCAGTAGAAATCCAAATCGGAAGGCAACAGTTCACACCAATGAGTCACCGACGCTCAACAAATACATTCATTTACAATAAATTACTGGATTTATAATTATATCAATTTATTATATAGTCGTTCAGTGTTTTATTCAAAGTTTCAAAACTTAACCTTTTAATCGTCGGGATTTCAGACACTATTAGAAAATCTATTGTTTTCAATCCAAAATTTATCCGTCAGCGTTGGTTAAAAAGTTAGAGTTCCCTAGCTGAATGGCAAAAAACCCTTCGTCATGCCTCTCTCTCTCTGTTTGTCCGTATGTCACTTAAGTATATAAGTATTGTCTCTCTTTTCTCCGAAACTATAAGAATTATGCTGTAGGAAAAAAAATGTAAGTATATTATGTATTCCATGGACCGCTATAAGGTTCCTAAACAATTAACTGATACTTCTTTTTTAGTCTGGGGTATCAATGTGTAGGTTTTAAAAATGATACCTAGGCATTGAATATAATTTTTTTATTAAATGAATAGTTGAGCAAGAGACACTTCCACAGTGGTGTATTGCCCCTCCCCCTCTAACTTGTACTAAATGTGATTGTTAAATTAAAAATGAATTCATATACATTACCATTAAAACGAACGACAACATTTATTTTGAACCAATATTTTCTCATAATAAATCTGTACAAAGTGCTTAAATTCACAATAATTATTTTATTTTATGTTACTTGCTGTTACGGAACCCTTCGTGGAAGAGCCCGACTCGCACTTGGTCAATTTTAAAATTAATAAGATACGTCAAGATGGGCTATCTTGACGTATCTTATTTTACCTAACATTTGTCACTAATATAAATAACTACGATTTAAAACAACTTTCGAAAACTTTGAAAGAATAATTAATTCGATATCGTTTTAGTGATATTTTCTCCCTATTAATATTGCGTGTTGTCTTAAATTATAAATTTCATTCCTCGGGGAACCAGATAGTAATATTGTGTATGTGTGTTGTTATTTATGTGTATAATTTATTTATGTGTATTAACTTAATATGCTCGTATAAGTAGTTATATGTATTGTAATTAATATACATATATGTATATCATATTTTCATGCGGTGGTGTATCTATACTTCTATACTAATATTATAAAGCTGAAGAGTTTGTTTTTTTGTTTGTTTAAACGCGCTAATCTCAGGAACTACTGGTCCAAATTGAAAAATTATTTCAGTGTTAGATAGCTCATTAATCGAGAAAGGCTATAGGCTATATATCATCACGCTACAAGCAATAGAAGCGGAGCAGCAATGAAGAATGTAACAAAATCCGGGGGGAAATTTTCTTACTTGGAGATTCCGCTGCGTACGCTGCGTAAACGGTTAAAGTTTCGCAAAAGTCATGTATGAAAGTATTGTTACCCTTTTGAAGGTCTACAAAAAAGTCCGCGACAGCTTATGTCTATATTTTAAGGTTAGATCACTATAACATATTTTTGGCTAATTTTTTTTTCTAAAATTATTCATCATTTGGCGAAGCTATTTTCATAGACATGTTATTAATCCTTATCCAAATAAATACTTTATTTATCACAAGTATTTCATTTGAAACAAAATTGCCCTTTACATCATTAAATTTAAATGAATATCTTATGAGACATCGCAGTTTTAACTCACCTACATAAACGAAGTAGCGGGTAAAAGAGAGCGTTAGGCCAAAGTAACTATTCCGGGCGGACGAAGTCGCACGCAAAAGCTAGTACTTCATATATACAAATAAGCAGTGCATACCCTGTGCGTCCTGACAACCCGGAAAATCGCAAACATATTAAATGATTCCCAATTATTCGCCCATTTTCCACTACAGATTTGAAACCAAGCCGGTCTGATGTCAATATGGCAAAAGTATTTTTTTTGTCTTTGAAATTAGTTTCACTCACTTTGCATACTTTACTCATAGCCTCTGTGCACGCCACTGTTTTCATAATGTTTTATAAATATATATATTGTGCATGGTTGCTTTCGTCTGCCGCTATTATTGTCTTTAACTTTGTTTATCTTATAAATTATTTGGTATGCTTTCAGAAATATCTTTTCAGAGATAAGTTTATGTTTTTATGTATTTATTGTTACCACAGACATCCGAATATACACTTAGACTGGACAAGCCGCCAAGTTTATAGGCAGTCCCAGTGTCGCAATTTTTATTTCGGTTCTTACCTGTGAAAAGTTATTATATTTCTTGGTAAATTTACTGATTCATTGCGATGATGGCATGTTACAATTGCACAGGATGGCATTTTGGGAAAAAACGGTAATTTCTTCTAATATTCGTGCATCTTGACTCGTCTCACAGAGCGTAAACTGGCAGCCAGTGTATGCTCGTTGAGCTTACACTTGCACATACACATTTTTCGAATTTCGAACACATTTACCTAAACAAATAGCACAAACTGTACTCTCTTCGGCGGTTCGTTTTTGAGGCACGGATGGCGTATCTACCTTTATATATACATAATATCATTGACTTAAGCTTGAAGACCTTTTGTTGTATGATTAACTAGCTGTGTACCGCGGTTTTACTCGCTGTTTACACCGTGCTAGTACACTTCTATTCAACCTAGCGCAGTCCACTGCTGGACATAGGTCTCCCCCATTTTGCGCCAGATATCCCGGTCCTCCGCTAGTACACTATATTATAAATAGCTATTCACACTTATAGTCCACTGGCTTGGCTATGTGATAACACTGTATAAGTTAGAAAACTGTTGAAATAATATGAATATTCACTTTTGGACTTTTATAGGACACGACAAGGATAAATAAGAAGTTTTGATAAGGCGTAGTTACGATAAGAAGGGTACCAAAAGTATTAATTATAGTAAATTGGTTTTGGAGAAAAAAAAACACGGCTTTGCGTAAAATGAACGTTAAAAATAATTACGTAAGCCTATCAATTTCCAAATCAGCTGTCATAGTATTTGGAAGTTTGATGTAAAAGGATTAATTTTTTTTATTACGATGCCGGCCGTCCCAGAATCTCGAGTAACCATAAAAATATTTTAATTATGTTGAAGATATTTTTTTCATAATTTGCGTCATGCGAATGAAAGTTGATAATTAGCAAAACCCACATTTACATTTCGTAAACATAGACTTAAAACACAAATAACAGCCAGAGACAGTATTACACAAAAAAATAGAACAAATGTATTTATTCTTTTAATAAAATAAAGAGAATGATAAGCTTTACAATAGTTAGTGGTAAAATTTGGCCACGTGCGAGTCGGACTCGCCCGTGGAGGTTTCTACAGCATAAATTATCGTAAAATAAAATATTTTTCTTTACTTAGGCACTCACTACAGGTTTATTATGAGAAAATAATGATTCACAAGAGAGGTTTCATTGAACGACGAGGCCCTGACCCTGAATAGTTCACCAAAAGGCTGTTGATGATATTATTATATTTTTAGTTGACGTATATTATCGGTCCCCCATCCTGCAACTACCTTTGCGATAGTTGTTTGACTTATGCGATCGTCAACAGATGGCACTAGCCGCTATGCTATCAAGCTTTTAATTCTTTTACGTAATTTAAGTTTTTTTTTGTTACAGGGAAGCAAATGCATGGAGGTCCGATACGGCCAGTGTTTAGATGACGAAGAAACTATAGCCAAGCGAAAACTGAAGAATAATTGATTTTAATGTTGTATTTGTATTATACGTAGTAAAACCTATTTATTCACTAGTTATAATGCTTAGTTAATGCTCTCTAAGTTACGTAGATCTTATTATGGCTTTGTAAACTTGCGAATGAATAAATGACATTTTTGTTTATTATTCTATGAATCGATAAGAGGCTTTTAATAGGTTTCTTATTAGTTTTGGACCGATTTCTTAATTAAGCAGGTTCAAATCTCGCCACTTACCAACGTACTTTACAATTTTGAAATTATAATATGTACGTTTATCCGAAGCTCTTACGGTGAATCTAAGCATCGTGAGGAAACTTGCACACGTCAAATGGTCAAGGGCAAATGTTTGTACTGGCAAAACAAACATTTGTTTGCATTGCAACTACAAACATTGTGCATGAAAATTTCTGTTTGTATTGGTTTGGGTGTTTTTTAATATGTATGTTTTTACAAAAAAAAATGTATATAAGCATGTTTATCCGTTGTTTAGACGCCATATTACAGGCTAATGCTTAGTTTGGGGCTAGTTAGCGCGGTGTGTATATCAGTGGATATCTATTATTATTTATAAAACACCAATAAGTAAGTCACACTATGGATAAACTATGTATTTCAACGCCAATAATTTCTACATCTGTTGACATTGAGCTCGGGCCATGTAGGCGACTTTCTGGGCCCTCTGCACCACTTCGGGGCAACGTTTCCTCCTCACCAGCCGGCAGTCTTGGAAGAAACCCTCGTTGCGGGGAAACCCGTTGCTGCCATCGCTGAATGTTACAAGACCTGCAACAAAGGGTCCAACGATCATGATCACGGAATAAAATATGCCTTTTAATTAAATATAGTGTAACGGAATAGACGAACCGCTAACATGTTCTACTGCGCATGCCTCCCAAAGCAAGTCAATGCCAAGCCTTATAGCCAAAGCAAGCCAATGGGAAGCCTCCCTGCCAAAGCCAGCCAATGGGAAGCCTCCCTGTCAAAGCCAGCCAATGGGAAGTCTCCCTGTCAAAGCCGGCCAATGCCTAGCCAGTGAGCCTATCTATAATGCCGTCGCTGTGAGACTTATTCATTTTTGGTGGGAATCGAGTGATTCAATTGTTGATTATTACGTGTTGAGTTGTTCTATAAACCTCTTGTCAATTATTGGTATTCCGCAATTACCTACCTACCATCTATTTGTGGAATAAAGCCTTAAACTAAATAAGCTTATTTAGCATAATATTCGTTACAATAGATATAAAATTATGTAAATTTTAACTATAATCTAGTGTCACATACTCGAAAGCTTAAAGCTATCCTACCATGATAGTAATATGATAATAATAATTCATTTATTTCAGTAATCATCACACATCATCAGCTCATTAAACGTCCCCACCGAGGGGCACGAGCCTACCCGTATAGGGTGATTAGGCCTTAGTCGTCCACGCGGGCCCAGTGCGGATTGGACGAATCATCAATTGGACCAATAATCAATAACAACAAGAGCAATTAAGACAAAATCATAAATTGTTGTAAAAAAATTCATTAATGTTATTATTTTAATTATTGTAAAAATTAAAATAATAACATCAATGATTTTTTTAATAAATTCAAATCAATATTAAAATGAAAATTAACTTTCAAATCAAAATTGTTATTTAAATCATAATTAAAATAAATCTAAAATACAATTTTATACTATAAGATATTGATAGGTTAAAAATGGTTAATGGTTGAAACGTCGGCTCTTACACCCAGGATTCCGGGGACTATCCCCAGTCGGTACAAACATTTGTATGCGTGAACATTTTCCCTTGATACCCATCTCATTATATGCATAACTTGAATGTATTTACCAAAAATAAGTATTTTTATCCGTTATTTAGTATCCATATTGCAGGCTAGACTTAGTTTGGGGCTAGATGGCGCTTTGTGAATATCAGTGGATATATATATTTAAATAAATATCCACTGATATTTATTGATGATAGAGATTGCTATTTAGTAATGAGGCCGCCAATTGTACCTTTTCCTGTGCAAAATCTTGTGAAGTGTTTTATTTGTTGTGTGCAATAAAGAATTATCTATCTAAATACTTACCCAAACCCCAAACTCTCCCTCCACGGAATTCGCCTTCGAACTTCATGCCGTCTGCTCGCCAGAAAACACCGTGACCGTGGAACCAACCCTGCATAAATTCACCCTCGTATCTGAAATCAAACAGAAGCCAATTCACCAAAACTGCGAGGGCACATTGGAACTCGTCATTCGTAAGTCTTAAGTCAAGATTAGGTATACAAAAATTGTAAAACCTCATTAAATGTCCTCACTGAGGGGCACGAGCCTACTCATATGCGGGTGTATAGGCCTTAGTCGTGCCACGCGGGCATAGTCTCGAATGTCCAACTTCTCGCACAACCTTTGAATCTCTTCGAAGGCGATTCTGATTCTATTCTGATATTAACTCAAATGTAGAAGTTCAAAATAAAGAGTGAGAAATAAATTACCGGAACAACACCTTTAAAGTACATTTTTGAAATAGTCTGTAACGTATACTTGTAAAGCGTCGGTGGCTCATTGGCTGTGTAACTCAAAAAGTTATATGGACTGGCAAACCCTGTTATTTGTTTGAGCAGCTGCTGTGGAGAAGAGAGCAGGGTCGGACAAATTTGCGTTCGGCGTCTTTGTACCTTCTCACTGTGCCTGCCCATAGATCTACTTTTTACAGAGGATGTTTCAAGTTTATGGCGACGAAAATATGGAATGACCTACCTCCACCACTACATCTTTCAATGTCATCTCAGAGTTTTAAAGTAAAATACAAGACTGCCTTACTTAAAAGACAATATATGACTGAAGACTTGAAACATTCTCACGCAGCAAATATAGCTCTTAGATCATTTTTCATTTTACATTAATAAACAAATACATACACATACACACTCATTTACAAATAATCAATTACACACTCACCAACACAAATACCTCTTACATGTACACACAGAAAGTTCGGGCAGAAATAAAGTAGGATTTAATTTGTGTTTTTTCTTTGTCATTGTTTAACTTATCTTATTATAAAAACGCACCATACTTATATAATATTAAAGATTGTCAACCAAGCATAACCTAGGCCATCCAACAACATCTCAGAGGGTAAGGGGAGTAGCTGAAAAACAGCGATGCTCGGGATTGCTCTCGTTGCAAACTCAGCTGGGCTCCTTCCCTTTGTCTCAAAGTACTTGTTTTTTTTTTAATTTTTATTTGTTTGAATAGAGACAATAAATTTATTCTTATTCTTATTCATTCGTGTGCACCGTTGCCTTCCGGTCTGAAGGGCGAAGGTCTAAATCCAGCACGCACTAATGTCTTTTCAAATGTTTCATATTATGTGTACGTTTATCCGACGTTCTTACTTAAAATGTCGTGAGGAAACCTGCGCACGCCTACGGAAAATTTAAAGGTTCTGCGTGAAGTCGGCCTATCCGCACTTGGCCCGCGTGGACGACTACGGCCTTAACTCCCTATATGGGTAGACTCGTGACCCTCGATAGGGACATATAATGATCTGATGATGATGAAAGTCCTACTGTAGTACGCAGGCGTTTCCGAACAAAACAGGTATGAGAGGATTGCACCGTTACCACGCAGACCCAAAGCGGATGGTTGGTATTAAAACCATCATGTCATCCTAAGGTTCCAAACAACACAACTAGTCTTGAGTAAACCGCACACGAAATCCTATTCTCGGTCTCCCCGCGGGATTTGCACCTACTTTAGGGCAATTAGTATTATGTGACCAGAAACAGAGGACTAGGTGGTAGACTCGGTACTGAGTCGTCTAGGTAGGTACCACCGCAGCGCCAGATATCATCCCGTCAAAATGTTCATGTACGTTCACATGTGTACATATCAAAATTATAATACATTTACTAGGTGGTAGACTCGATACTGAGTCGTCTAGGTAGGTACCAGATATCGTCCCGTCAAACAGGAGCTATTTGTACTTCTGTGCTGCGGGATTAGGGCACTGTAGCTAGAAAAATTACCGGGTATAAGAGACCTGTCGTCTTGGATGACGGGCACAAATCAGTGTTGACAGAAAAATATTGACTTTCTACTGTTATTAATTTCACTTATCACTGCTCCTGTTATGGTCAGGCGTATCAATTACCACCAGATGAGCGCACTGACCGTCCCGATCAATTATGTATGACATAAAAATGTATCATTTATATAGCAGCTCTTTATTAATATTATATTATGACAAGCTACCTATAAGTCAACTTTTAAGGGATAATTTAGTTTGAAACTTCTGTTTTAATTAATTATAAAGTTTAGTATGTTGTTATTATGAATAATTTCCTATAAGTTTGACCTACAAAATAATATTGACAAGGATGTGCCATACATTTTCATTAAAACAGAACTTGTAAACAATGGTAAGGAACGCACGAACTGTTTGATCTGATACATGCTGCTGAGTTTCATTATTGGAATACCCGCCCCATGATTAAATTCCATCCTCATCATCTTGATGGTTGGCGTTTGACTATAGTTCGATTCATGCGCAAGTTTCTTCCACGTACTTTGCTAATATGGAATGACCTACCAGTAGCGGTATTTCCTGACAAATATGACATAGGATCTTATGGAAAGAGCGTATATCTTTCTAAAAGGCAAGCAACGCACCGGCGGTACTTCTGGTGTCATCAATGTCACTGGGCGGATGTGAACACTTTCCATCAGTTGTTTCTTACTATCTCTTGCTCGTTGGCTTCTTATAATATAAACATAAATTGCTTTGCCATAAAGCACAAGATACACCTTCAGAGTTGTACGAGCAGAAGTGGTTGGTCCAGCTCGATGGTCTAAAATGCTGGTGGGAAGCCTGTAAGGCAAGGCCTCCCGGACCAGAAAAGTAAACACATTTATAATAAAAACATTATATTAGGAGGAACCAAACTCCCTAGGAAGCCTAGAAGACCCTTGCGCCGGGACGCTAGGTCACTAGGGCTCTAGCCCAGCCTAAAAATATATAGATAATAAAGAGCTTGCTCCGAGAGTTCCCGGAGAGCAAGAATTACAAAGTAACGGTAGGTAGGATATGAACGTATTGCCAGGTTCACGCGATTGACCACAATGATGGTTTAGGGTGTCTTAGCCGCAGCGGGGAAATAAGACTCAACACGGACACATAAAATCTAATTTATTGGTATAATCAAATGGTTTTATTTTTTATGTTATAAGTGTACAGGACGGTCTGGACGCTCACCTGATGGTAAGTGATACGCCAGACCATGACAGAGCTGCATTAAAGGAGACCAACAACTGACAGACAGTTATTATCCTCCTGTCACCCGAGACAACAGTTGTTAGGTCTCTTATACCCGGTAATTTCACTAGCTACAGTGCCCTCATCCCGAAACAGAAAAGTGCATAACACTCCTGTTTCACGGGATGATATCTGGCACTGCGGTGGTACCTACCTAGACGACTCAGTATCGAGTCTACCACCTAGTAAATATATTACAATTTTGATATTACACATGTGAACGTATATCGCAGTATGTCATTAGTGTAAGTACCCACGCTACACTCTACGGGTCCATCGGTCAGGTCGTGTCGTAACTGCGGTCTTGCTGATAGGTGCAAACTGTTCGACGTAGCTCGAACAAAAGTATTTAAAACAAAAGGAGTCGTCAGCTGCGTTTGCCACAATCAACAAAAGCACATTTTGATTTGCGTAAACAATTTAGAATAATGATGTTTTGTTTATGCGAATGTTTTGACGGCTTCTTGCAAAAGTTTGCAAATTTTGGCATTTATAATGGACAGTGAGATAAATGGTTTGTTGACTTCAGGATGCTTCCAATCAAACTCTGACTTTAACTGATTAATCAAGAAAGCGTATTTCATTTGATTATTATGTTATTCGTAGAGATCAACACACCATGCAATAGTAAACAGTGATTTTGACGATGACCTTTTTTTCCAATGGTAGACGAAGAGACGATTCAGCTGATAGAGAGTTAAATTGCCAATCACGGACTCTCGTTACTCAGACAGATAAATATACTGAGGATTTCAATAAGTATTCAGTTATTTCACTGACACATTAAGCAGTATACTAACATCACGTCATTTTCCCTCGAGCGATGCACGTTATGAAACTTAGAGCGCACGCGCGCGCACTCACACACACGTTGTTTCGCGTTTGACGCAATGTCTAAAGTTTCCTTTCATTTTTGAAGATCTCAGAGTTTAAAAGGTTTGAATTTTTTTCCCGATATGAATCATATTATCAATTAATTTATTTAGAATAAGAATACATTACAGAATACAAGGACAAGTAAATTTGCGGTATTGCAAGAACAAATAAAAAGTGTTGCCTATTAGAGGCATGAATTTTGGTATTTAAAGAAAATAATCAAAAAATCCTGTCGGTACATGCGCCAAACACCCTTTATCTTACTTATGTCGATGGTGTCTCATTGATCATGAGGGTGCAGGTTCAAATCCCGCCACATACCAATGTCATTTTCGAAATTATATGTACCAGTGTTTATCCGACGCTCTTACGGTGAAGGCAAACATCGTGAGGGAACCCGCAATAGGCTCGCGTAGACGACTAAAGCCTAAACACCCTATACGGGTAGGCACATGCCCTACGGTGGGGACATTAATGAGCTGATGACGATGAGGTGAATGTCCTTACTAAAATCGCATAAAGTAAATTTTACTTTACGGTCTCTCCGTGGGATACAATCCCACGAGCCCGTGAGCCCTGGTCGACTCCACGCACAACCTTTAAATCTCCTCGTAGGCGTGCACAGATGTTCTCACCATGATCTGCTTTCACTGTAAGAGCGTCGAATAAATGCTGATATAAAATTTTGAAAATGACATTAGCATGTGGCAGAATTTGAACCTGTATCCTCCAGATCGGAAGGCAACCAGTCCACACAAAGCCACCGACGCTTTATATACTTTTTATAACCATCTATTTTCCGGCGGCGCACGGACAGCAGATAGTTAACTACTAGTGACGGTCCCCGTGGAAATCATTAGGGGATACCTTCGTTCAGTAGTGGACATATGAGCCTGTAATGATGATGATGAACCATCAAAATTCCTAAATCACAATTTACATTGAACTCCGATTTCCCAATTGAAGCATGTTGTATCCAAGAGTGCTCCCGGGAACCATCAATGTATAACGGCTTTGCGCATAACGAGTTATAATCCCAGCCATGGACTCTTTACATACTTATTTACACTCTATGAGTCCCTGTTGAAACATAACACCTAGGAATACCAAACATGTTTACTTATTCCTGGTCTAATCCAATGGAATAAGGTTTGAAACAACTTTGCCTAGTTTGAGGCAGAAAAAAATAGTAAATATTTTATGAAATGAATGAAGACCCGGACATAGATCGATGAAATAAAAAAGTAAGCAAATTTTATACTCATAAAATCATATTATACGTTTTAATAAAATGTTATTTAATAAATGAATAGGTCATTTCCACAAGGGTTTTAGTAGAGATATGGCACATTATTAAACCTCATTATTAAGACCTTTGGAGAGAACTTGAAGCGACCGTGGTACTGTTTTGTTTCATAATCAGCTCATTCAACGTCCCCACCGAGAGGCACAATAGTCGTTCACGCGGGCCTAGTGCGGTTTGTCCGATTTTACGCACAACCTTGAATTCTCTTGGCAGGCGTGCACAGATTTCCTCACGATGTTTTCCGTCATCGTAAGAGCGTCGGAAAAACTTCCAAATAATTCCGAAAATTCGAAATGACAATGGGATTTGGGTCAGAAGGAAACGACTCAATCTCCCCAAATGAAGGCATGTTCCCTGTAATAAGTCTTTATAGGCTAACAATAATATAAAAATAAAGTATCAAATTGGAAAAAGTTTATAACCAAACGCTGAACTAGTTTTAATCATTCTAAGGAAAAGTTTTAATACCTTCAATTATATTGACAATGAAAGGGTCAAGATGCATTTACCTTGAAATAAAAACAAAGAGGCTGTTCAAACTTCCTTTTAAGACGAAAATCCTTTTATCGTGCCCTTAAAATGACAACGCAAAAATCTTTGCGAAAGTTCAGGTAATTTAATGTGGTAGCACTTCCTTTGCTGACTGAGGAAAATAGCTAAGTAGTAGTATTAAATTGTGTTTGATATATTTCCAAAGTTTCACATAATATAAAAATAGCAAAATGAAGTATGAATAAGTTTTTGCCTGCCCCGAAAAACAAGGACGTTTGACTGGTTATTGTGCTACTGATGGGTGTAGAAGCGGCTATATTTCTTTCTTTTATTGACTTTATTAAAAACTAGATGTGTCTGCGGTGTTTTTCGCTGAATAATATATTCTAATGCAGTTAAACATAACCTCAAATCGCTTCGTCGCCGCAGCACGAAGAAAAAAATACTTAATTTTCAAAATAAAAGGTTTTTCGAAAACAAAAGTAAAATTTGTTTATCCTTATTGCATCAATTATCTGCCAAAAACAGGCCCGTTTAAATCTGTCCAGTCCAGAGATTAAGTACCCATAACAAACAGACTAAGAGACAGACAACAAAAACGTTACTTTAGTTGATACTATATAAATTCATATTTAGGCATGATGTAAAAAACTGTTCTTTCAATATTACAAACAGACACTCCAATTCAATTTATGTAGATGTCAATTTCGAACAATTCGTCATTATTTTTTACGATATTAATTAGATTTAAAATAACAACCATTACAATAATTTTAAGTCTAAATAAAACTGGAAGGATCGTAAACATTAATACCTACGAGGAATCTAATTAGCCATCTCGACCCGTTTCAGCTAAAAAAGAAATCTCTGAAGGTTCTTCCCTATTCAGCAAAAACTCAGCATTTCATATTTTTACAACGAGCAGTGAAAACAGAAAGAGATAATACTGTTCAAATTGTTTTAACTGTTGAACGTTTTCAACTGTACATAAAGAAGGTAGAGTATGCTTTTTTATTTAGTTAAAACTTTTACTTTTTTAAATAACTATACCTATCATTTTATACGGTAATAGTCATGGTAATGGTAAATAAAATAAAATCATATGAGTTCTAACAAAATACAATATTTATGAGTTTTCTACATAGAAGTAATATTAGAAGAAAGTTATAAGAGAACACTGACCTGTGTCCACTGCTGGACATGGGTCTCCCCCATTTTGCGCCAGATATGCCGCTCCTCCGCTTTTCTCATCCAGCCTCCACCAGCGACCTTTCGCAAGTCGTCGGTCCATCGGGCCGGAGGGCGTCCTACGCTACGCTTGCCGAGACAGTCTATTACTGTTCTTTTAATCATAGATTAAGAATTAGCGCGCTCCTATATCTATAAGTAGAATTGAACAAAGCATGGCTTCAAGGAGGTTACTGCAAGGGGCACAATAATTTTCAATTTTCTTTTTACAAAGTATACGCAATATTCTAAATAAAAACATTTGAATTTATTCCAACAGTTTAGACATAAATATGTACCTCATGAGCGTCGGTCGCTCCTTGGTGTGAACCGTGGCCTTCCGATCAAGAGGGTGCTGGTTCAAACTACGTACCTTTCTGATTCTGATTATAGTTTGTATTAGGTATTCTATCTTCCATTAGTTTATATTATATATTTTATATATTTATACATTATGTATTAGTTTATTTTATAATTATTTATGTAGTAATATGTACTTAGTTTATGTACTATTATATTATAACTTTGCATTTAGATAAGGTTCTTGCCATAGCCCGCTTACCTAAAATCATATTTCATTCACCCAAAGGTTGCCTGGAAGAAATTGCTACCTTAGCAATAAGGCCGCCTACATTGTACTTGTTTTTTGTTGTATGTTTTTTTTATGTGCAATAAAGAATTTTTATCTTATCTATGTATTTAAAATTATAATTATGTTCCGTTCCGTACGTTCGTTAATGAAAACATCGTTAGGAAACTTGTTTTTTCGATTTTATCAATCCGAATGTCAGAGGCGGAGACGTCAGATTACCGAGATATGAACGGTTTTCCTAGTTTCAAATCGCCAGGAACGTGTAAAAATGTCCTTTGTTATCAGAGCAAGAAGCTCCCACGCTTACCTTTCTGCATTGAGACAATAACTAGACCGTATTTTCCTATACATTTGTAGAGATCAAACAAGGAAAGTCTTAAGTACGTAACGTAACGTAATGTTTTTAAGAAACATATTGGCGAATAACAACTATAGATAGTTGAAGAGGGTATGAAAGTAGACTATGTTTGGAGAAAAACATCCCACAAAAAACATTTCATGTAAAATGTTGACAAAAGGGTCACATAAGATTTGTCCTGTGAAAAAGATATTAGATTGAAAACTGCGTTCTCAAGATCAGAAGGCAAGAGTCCACACGAATGAGATTCTGAAGCACGTCTGTGAAAATATTTATTTATTTATTTAAGGACAACCAACATAACAAACGATGATATCATTCACAATTAAAACCTATTAATTACATAACAAATCGCTGTTATACTTAAAGGCTGCCCACGACATGCACTAATGTATGCCTTTTAATAAATTACATAAATTTTAACAATTACAAAATTTAATTAAATTATGTCTGAAACAAAACTATTTTCCGGACCGAAATGCATCTTATAACAAAGATTTAAATTTGCGCAGTGAGAGTGACATATTCATGTTGTACTGGGGTTATTACAGACGAGCGCAAAAATTGAATAAATTGTGATTGTATTCTGTTAATAGTGGAGAAATGACCAAGATTAGCCGGCTTAACCGGGTTAAGATATAACGATTGTGCGTGAAGTGTTGATTGGTCAACTTCAACCGATATTTCTCTTTGCAGTCGGCCAATCCGCACTGCGCCCACATGGACGACTATGGCCAATACACTCTAGACTCGTGCCCCTTGGTGGGGACGTTTAATGAGCTGCTGGTGATGATGATAACCATACAAAACCCTGACGCAATATCGGATATGCGCAAGACAATATTGTTATTACCCTACTTAAGTTGTCAGCGGGGGCTGAAATTTCCAATGTTGTCTTTTGATCTGGGCTTTCGAGTGGTGCTTTAGTATGAGGGCTCTTGGAATTTTAATAAGGGCAGTTTGCAAGGCTTCTCGGTTTTGGGTTCAGCCATCTAAAATATTCAAATTCAATATATTTATAAACGTTTAGGTACTTGTAAATCAATCCAATGGTTGTGGAATAAAGGTAATTGTAAATCAATCCAATGGTATTTGAAGATATTAGATCAAGGTATAAAATTCTATGGATGTAAATCTGAAATAAATAATTTTTATTTATTTTATAAAAGACCTAACCTCTGTCGTTTCGAGTGAAGAGTTTTGATGAAAAAAATGACTACTTTCTATGATTTACTAACTGTTAATAAACATTTCTTCAACACTGTATCTGTCATGGTCAGGCGTATCACTTACCATCAGGTGAGCGAACTGACCCCGACACAACATAAAAGATATTTTGGTCACCCATTCGATGACTATTAAATAAATAGCGAACGTTACCGCGAACGTGCTAATTGCTAAATTATTTAACACTTTTTTGACTAAATTGACAGGATTAATGATTAATCTGCTTAATCATTACATCATATTGACGACCATTTGGTGTTGGAGTGAGAGGTCGACTTCAACACCAAGGGATCCGGGCTAGATCCCCGGGCAGTGCAAATATTTGTGTGCATGAACATGTCTGTTTGTAATGTTCTGGGTGCTTTCTATGTATAATTTGTATGTATTTCCAAAAAAAACATTATATAAGTATGTTTATCCGTTGTTTAGTACCCATAATACTGGCTTCACGCTTCAAATCGAACCAGTAGTTCCTGAGATTAGCGCATTCAAACAAACTCTTCAGCTTTATATATTAGTATAGATATGTACACCGAGCATGCATTAATAATGATCGCTACGAATATCATCAATAATAAATTCACTATTTTAGTTACATTGTGACGAAACTTCAGTCTTACTTTGCCGTCACAATATTTTTCAATATTCTTGACGTCTCGCAATTATTTCCATAGAACAGCGATTTATCTTGTGAATGTTTTCCGATATTCAATTTTGGAATGGATGTTGTCGCGCAAATACATCGAAATGTTTTTACTGCGAAAAAGAGAAAACAAACAAAACTCAGTCCAAATATTGATGAAGAACTTCAGGTTTCTGTGAAAAACAGTAACGCGAGAAAAACATACCACGTCTAGGTAAAGTAGCAGTTACAAAAGCACCAATTTCAGTCCATGTTTTAGTAATGGCGTTATTTGTACAGTTAAAATGTATTTTTTGTGTCAGTGATAGTTCCGGTGAGAGTTTGGGAGCAAAGCTTACTAAAATTGTATGCAGAAAAAATATAAATATGTGTTACTACCAGATCCCTCAAAATTTGCTAGTGTTGAGAAATATGGTCTTTATGGCAGTGGAAATTAGTAACAAGTGTTATGAATAAACCTCATCCTAGGTCTTACAAAGTAGCTCGTACGCTCATCTCTAAGAAAATTACGCCTGACTATAGGTAATAGATGTAATATTAAATGAAATCATTAACTGTAATATTTTACTTTCAACACTAACCTGCCTTACTAGGTGGTAGACTCGATACTGGGTAGTTATCACCGCAGTGCAAGATATTGTCCCGTGAAACAGGAGTGTTTTGCACTTTTGTGTTTCTAGATGAGGACACTGTAAGGACTAGTGAAATTACCGGGCACAAGAGACCTTACATCTGTTGTCTCGGGTGACGGGCGCAGTGCAGGTAATAACTGTCTATCCATTGTTGGTCTCTTTCAATACTACTCTGTCATGGTTAGGCGAATCAGTTACCATCAGGTGAGCGTCCTGACCGTCCTGTATACTTACAACATAAAAAAAATCGTTATCTTGTAAAACAAATTAATATAAAATACTCCTACATTATATATTGGAACCACAATTAAAGCTCCTTAACGCGTTTCTTGCTTCGCTTTTCCGTTAAGGTGGCGGGTAGCAGATGGAAGTCAACTGCTAGGGATCGGCCCGCGTGGAAATCATTAGGGAAGGCCTTCATTCAGCAGTGGACATAATTAGGCTGTAATGATGATGATGAACGCAGTTCTCAATCGGATTTAACGGTACAATATAATATTCACTCATATTTATTATTAAAACTGTCAATCATAGCACGACGTAGGAGCACGAGGAAAGTAGGTAAATCTTTTCGGGACGTTTTATTTTGCCAGATGAAGCGATGGGACTCTGATCACTAATGGCCGTTTTTATACCATAAAGTAAACAGGACGGTCAGCTCTGTCACTTGTGTTGGTATCACCTGTGATTATTTTCCGCCAACACTGCCCTGAGTTTGTCACCAGACATGACAGATTCTCATCTGACATGTGAGACCTCTCGGTCTCATGTTTCCGGCAATTTTACTACCGACAGTGCCTTTATTTTGAAACACACAATTGTAAAACACTCCTATTGTGTATGCACTGTAGCCATGTTTTTAAATGATACGACTAAACTCTTTGAACTTATAGTGTATATCTCCTCACACAAATTTCTTGAATACAACTTACATTTTTATTTAGAGGAACATTAAGAAAGACTCCATAAACCTCTCTAGTCTGTCATCGAACATATCCAATTACCAATGTATCCGCTTTTATTTTATTTATTTATTCAAGCAGCAAGAATCTCACAGGAGATAAAATGTCAGTCTAGACTAAAAATTTACAAGCAAGCACTCTTCGTCGACTACTAAATAAGTAAAAGATATTTTCATCCCATGTATAGATATGTCCACTTCAAAGTTACTTACTTAGCACCATCTGGAAAAGCCATAACGCCAAGCCCGGAGCATAAACCGCTTATCAGGGACCCATCATAGCGCGTCCCATCAGGGAGTACCAGATGCCCCATACCATGCTTCTGGCCCTTCGTGTTCCATTCTCCCACGTAACGCGTCCCATCTTCGTACTTGTACGCTCCAGTCTTCACAACTCCTGGGTCTACAACTGGAAATTAAATAAGTGGTTTTTTGATGAGTATGAAGACCAATCATGTCGTGACGACCTAACATCGTCCCTATGGAAGGCAGACGACCCATGTGGTGCAATGATCGAGACGTCGGCTGTTACACCAAGGGTTCCGGGTTCAATCCCCGGGCAATACAAACATTTGCATGCTCATGTCTTTTTGTAATGTTTTGGGTGTTTTACTATGTTTAATATGTATGTATTTCCAAAAACAAAAAGAAGATCAGTATGTTTATCCGTTGTTTAGTACCCATAATACAGGCTTCACGCTTAACTTGAGGCTAGACGGCGCTGTGTGAATGTCAGTGGATATTTATTTATCAGTTACTTTCCCGCACAACTTATTATGCACGGTTTTTTAATAATAAAAAATATATTTAAAAAATCCGTGGGTTCATTAGCCCGAAAGCAACCCGGCAGTCCTAATACATGGGTGATGTTGTCCTCAGATTGTAGCGGGGACTGCCGGCTTGACGTAACTTACAAAGCAAAGAATTATCATAATTTTCACACAATCTTGTGATTCAGCCTGCAATGTCGACGACCCATTTGTTGTTATGGTTGAGACATCAGTTATTACACCATATATTTATTAACTAGCGACCCGTCCCTGCTTCGCATAGGTGCAGATATTCGTGAAAGGCACGCTCCAGCCTCTTCGGTCGGTCGGCACTGCCGCAAACGCTACGTACCGTATTTTTTAAATCTTCGATAATGTTCATTCCAATCATATGTCAATCATAAATCAACAATTAATTTTAGTTATTTAATTGGATAAGGATTAATGTATTGGTTAAAATCGCTTCGAAAATGAGCTATTAATTGTCGTTAAAAGTAAATAAATATTTTTTTTATTGTGGGATAACCATAAGAGATGATGATGGCAATATAAGTGATTTATGTCATAACTAAACTGACAAACTCCCCTAAATCTACTTTCACTACTAATACCCTGTGATATTCAAACCCTGTTCACGCATTCCACACCTAGCTCAAACCAGTAGATAGTTATTTATACCTTAAAGGCTAAATATACTGAAAGAAAACTATTTCCATTTATATTTTAGCCGCCTCGTCAAATTTTAGCTTCCTCCGAGTAAATAGGCATGTAAGTAATTTTACGGCCTTCTTATTTTGCTCGCTCCGTTGCGTAACACAATATCTGAACTAGCTTTTTCGTTAACAAGATACATTATATTTTTAACCACATCACTTAACTCTGCAGACTAAAACACAATTACACCGAGAAAGCTGATATACTTAAGCTATTATATCTACACCATCATTGCGCAGTTAACCTTGCTATTTTAATAGGTTATTAGCTTTTTTATTTCATAGTTATCTGCTACTCACGTCATCTAGAATACTTATTAACTATGGAACTTAAATTTGAACTTATTTCATGGACTGTATTCTTATGTATGTTTTTTCTTCTCAACACAAACGAGAATCTCATAATTTTTACGTAATAAAAAACTTATCAATCACACCAATAAGCGTCAGTGCTCATCGATGTGGACTGTAGCCTTCCGATTTGAAGGGTGCAGGTTCAAATCCCGTCACATATCAATGTCTTTTTAAATTTTCGAAACTATATGTAAATTTATTCGATGCTCTTAAGGAGAAGGGAAACAACATGAGGCAAACCTGCGCGCGCTTACGAAGACATCCAAAGGTTGTGCGCGAAGTCGGCCAATATGCACTGGGCCCGCATTTATAAGCAGGCAGTACAAACATTTACGTGCATGTCTGTTTGTAATGGTCTGGAATATTTCTATGTATAATATGTATGTATTTACAAAAAAGTAAATAAGTATGTGCTGTGTGTATGTCAGTGGATTTTAGATTTTCATATTTTTTTAACTATACTTTTGAATATTGTTTTTGTTATATTTTATAGGAAAGCAAAAAGTTCTCGATTAATCTGACGGTAAGTGATATCGCAAAACAAGGACACAAGTTTTCCCTGAGGTTCAAAACCTAAAAAGACTGCAAACATACGACTTAAAACGTACTTACATTTTAGATAAACTGAGAAAATAATAGCCTTGTTTTTATTGAAAAGTAAAAAACATTTTTCCCTTTAAAGAAATGAATTGTTAAACACTAAGAAGAATAATCGCGTCAGAAACATTAATCCCTGCTTGAATTCATCAATATTTTCCATTATGTACATCTTAATACTTCGTGAGTTAAATACTGCAAAAGCTTTTAAGATTTTGAATTTATTTACCTGTCTGCAGCCTGTTATTACGATATTTGTAGCTGAATATTATTTTTTCTAAAACCACGTAACTTAAAATTTTAATATTTTTATTTAAATTTATTAAATCATCATCATCATCATCATCAGCTCATTAAACATACCCACCGAGGGGCACGAGCCTACCCGTATAGGGTGATTAGGCCTTAGTCATCCACGCGGGCCCAGTGCGGATTGGACGACTTCACACACAACCTTCGAATCTCTTCGCAGGCGTGCATGAAGGTTTCCTCACGATGTTTTCCTTCACCGTAAGAGCGTCGGATAACGTACATATATTTTTCGAAAATTCGAAAATACATTGGTACGTGTCGGGATTTGAACCTCAGCCCTCCCGGTAGGAAGGCGACAGTCCATACCACTGAGCCACCGACGCTCTCGATGATTTATTAAATGTTTGTCGCTATTACTCTAAATTTAAAATGCTATTTGAATAAGTGGGTTATTATTATGGTATCTTATTGAAACAGACCTTACTAACTCATGGTAGGTCCAGATCATCAAAATCGACGTAGTTCTAGCATCCTTTTAAACTCATTGAAACAGCGTTTTGAGTTACAGTCCAAAACCCCTCGATGTCAAGACTCTTGACGACAATCAGGTGATTCAGCCTGCAATGTCCTAACCAAGCTGGGAAAATCGCTCAAAGTGACTTTCAGTATGCAGTCTCGCTGTGGGTTTGAACCTACAACCCCCCGGGATCACGTAGTTATACCATACTAAATGCATTGGACACACAGACAGTTTTGATAATATATTCACCTTTTTGTTGTCTCACTCTATTTGTAATCAATATAGGTATACATTTTTGTCTCCATTAATTGTTTTGTTAAATTTTGTGGCCAGTGAAATATGTCACTTTCTTTATCTATATATTATTTAGTCACTAATTCGATAACAATTCATTGAGATAATTACTTTTTACCGCCATGAGTAGTAGTAAGTAGATTGTATGAACAAAATGTTGACTCAGTTAATTGAAAATAAGCAAGATTAATCCGGATTAATACTCAAAATACATATATTATTGTATTAAATACTAAAATAAACATAATAAATTTAATAAACGAGGCAAAGAGATAAGACTATCTGCATTTTTACGCTGAATAACCGAGTTTATTTGTATTTAAAATGAGCTGAAATAGGCAAACATTATTATGGAAGAATTCTTGGAAAATATTTCATAAATATGCGAATCTTAAAAAATTGCAAAATTTTAGTTATATGGTTTAAACTCCAATGAACACAAATCCACAACACCTGCCGATCGTCACGGCGGATTATGTATTAGAAATCATATTTCTCTGTGCAATGTCTCGCAGGAGATTAAATATAGCCAAATGATTTCAATGCTAACTTTGATTGTAATTCTGAGTTTTGCTTCCATATTGTTTCCAAATATAACTGAATATAGATGTCATTTGTCAAATCAACTTTTAAATTATTTATGTATTAAATAAATGAATAAATCAACTTGAGCTACTTACGTACGCCGCAACAAGTAGCAAATTTTGATAAAACGATTATTTAAATTTCCCTTCAATTCACCACAGATTTGATTTAAAATCCAAACAAATTATGATATTTTTTTGTCATTAAATTTACAGCTAAAGAAAGCCATAGGAAATAGAAAATATCCACTGACGTCCACACAACGCCATTAGCCCCAGTTAAGCGTGAAGCTTGTATTACGGGTACTTAACATCTAATCAACATACTTATATAATTTTTTTGGTGTAAATACATATTATACACAGAAAACACGCAGACGAATACAAACCGACATGTTTATGCTCACAAGTGTTTGTACTGCCCTTGGTGAAGTAGCCGACGTCTCAGCCGTTACATCAAATGGGTCGTCAAAAATAAGTCAATAATAAGTTAGCAATGATTTTATTGCTTAACTACCTTCGTAGTCTAATTTTCTAAACTCAAATTAATATTCCATGCCTCCTACGTATACAACCGTATCGAGAAAAAAAGCAATTTTCATTCAATATCAGTTTCATTTATAACTATCCACATATTAACGAATCCGCTAATAAAAATTTGGATATTACTGAAAATTATTAAAATTGACACGTATTTAACCGTATGTAATGCATCATTAATTACGTTAAAATGCCTCTCCTGCAAAATTGGAATTTCAGACATACGATAGTATACGTAGGAGGCATCGTATTGAGAGCAATGATGTAAAAAAGTATGGATTTGTGATATACTCAGAAAATAATCGAAAAAATTGTTCCTAATGCAGTGACAGCACACTTACACATATTTCGAATTTCGAACACATTTACCTAAACAAATGAGTACAAACTGTACTCTCTTCGGCGGTTCGTTTTTGAGGCACGGATGGCGTATCTAGCTTTATATATACAGAATATCATTAATTGAGAGAGTTCGTAGAGCAGTTGTTCCTGGCTATAATCTTGGGATGGTAATCGTTAACAACCATCAATCTGTATTGAGCTTGTGTGGGCACCAATGTTCTTATGGCTATACAGTGTAAAGCCTATGCTCTGAAGTAAGATGTTATAGGCTGATCATGATGAATGTCATTCATAAATTTTGAAGAGTATAGGGCCTTTTTGGTCCAATCATTGTTAGCGGATAACTAAACCGAGATTTGGTCAGTTTTACTTCTAACGTTCTTTGTAGAAAAACACTAGTGCCATTAATAAGTAATGACATATATATAAATACTTGTAACTTGCATGTGAAAAGGTTATAAAGACAATAATGAACTAAATAATTACGTGTTCGCACGAAGGGTCATTGGGAGATACACGTAAAATATAATTTAAGCTTGTACGAGACTTTTTGGCAAATTGTTGATATTATAAGAAAAAGCATTGGCTACATTTATTTTAAAAAATACTTTGGATTTTAGAAAAATACAGCAATTTTCGACTAGATGGTGCTGTGTGAATGTCAGTGGATATTTATTTATTTGAATGATGCGTTGTGTGGCTGGAGTAATAAAATAAAATAAATATCTACTGACAATCACACAGCGTCATCTAGCCGCAAGTTAAGCTTGAAGCCTGTATTATGGGTACTAAACAACGGATAAACATACATGTATAAATTTTTTTTTGTAAATACATACATATTATACATAGATAACACCCAACATTATAAACAGACATGTTCATGCACACAAATGTTTGTACTGCCCGGGGATCGAACCCGGAACCCTTAGTGTTGCGGCCGACCTCTCAACCGCAACACCAAATGGGTCGTCAAAATAATGGTAATCTTGAGTTTTTTTTATTTGCTCGATTATAACACCAAATCCTTGTACTTAATTCATTAAAAATGGTATGACAGAATAGCAGGAGCGGATCAGCCACAATCACTGAGTCATACACCGTTTTTGTATTTTATTAGTTATGATTTTATTTTGATTCATCATCATCATCATCATCAGCTCATTATTATTATTTTAATTGATTTTATTTAATCTTGATTGATTTTACCTTGCATAACTGTATTTCATCTTGATCATTTATATTGTTTTTTGAATGATATGAAAGACAAATATTTTCACTTTATTATTTATATATGTCATAACAAAAAGTCAAATTTGGGGTACAAAATAACGAAAAAAGGCGATTTCCATTAAAATACAAAATAACTCACCATCCACCATGATGGAGCGTGTAGTACGACACCCGATAAGGCACTGGAAAGGTTTCAAGTATCCACTCTGCAGTAATTGAATTATCGATACTGGAATTTATCGTGTATATAACATGCATATGCACGTGTTATATATATGAGGTTTGGTGGCGAAGTGGATACCATGTTCTATTTAGAATTGTGTACGTTGAGCAATTTTTGCAACGGTCTATCAAAGGATGGGTGATCGAAATAAGAAGAATTTTTAAGAGACCTTACATCTGTTGTCTCGGGTGAAGGGCGCAGTGCGGCATTGATGGAGGATAATAACTGTCTGTCAGTTGTTGGTGTCCTGTAATGCCGCTCTGTCATGGTCTGGCGTATCACTTACCATCAGGTGAGCGACCACACCATCCTGTACACTTATAACATTAAAAAAAATCATCTCGTCATTGTCTGCACTGCACCAGTCACCTAAGACGACAGATGTTAGATCTCTAATACATGTTTATTTTACTAGTCCTCCTACAGTATTACAGAAGTACATCTCTTCAACCTTCCGAATTCCACTGCCGGACATAAGACTCCTTCATTCTGCACCATTTATCCAGAGCCTTGACTTTTTTCTTCCAGCCTCCACCAGCAAATTTTGCGGTCTCAACTCCAGAACTCGGCTGTCCCAACAGCCACCGGTACCATGAAGTTGGAGGCATATTGGCTAGAAAAAGAGCTACAAAAAGACTTAAAATATAGGACGTGATGTACCTTTGCTTTCTACCTATCGCTGTCTACTGCTGGTGGTCCATATAGGTCTCCTCTATTCTCTGCGCCACATATCCCGGTCCTCCGCTTTTCTCATCTAGCCTCCACCAGCGACCTTTCGCAAGTCATCGGTCCATCGGGCCGGAGGGCGTCCTCTGCTACGCTTGCCGCGACGCGGTCTCCACTCCAGAACTCGTCTGCCCGAACGGGCATTGGTTCTGCGACATATGTGACCGGCCAACTTCTGATTCAGCGAGCATTATTTCTGATTTATACTTGCACAAAATTGATACCACTAGCGACTGATGAGGACATAACAAATCGACGCCTTTCATAAAAAAAAAAACAAATAAATAAATATCCACTGGCATTCACACAGCGCTATCTAGCTCCTATACTATGGGTACTAAATAACGGATAAACATACTTATATATTTTTAGGTATGTACATACATAATTATACATAGAAAACACCCAGACCATTACAAACAGACATGTTCATGCCCACAAATGTTTGTACTGCCCGGGGATCGAACACGGAACCCGGAATAGTGTTGGAGTCGACGTCTTAACCGCTATACCAAATGGTTTCATCAGTGTTGTTGTATAATATACAAGTTTGAACTCCCTTATATAAAATAAGTTTTCCACGTATTATAGCACCCAATCACATTCCACTACTATTACCAAAATTGACGGGTGCTCGGTGAGTGTAAGAGATAATATCATACCAAAGGCATTGTCACGAGTTCGAAGATTTCCGCCTTTATTCCTTTGACGTAAGGTCGAAAAACTCGTGGGAGTATTTTTCCAATATTACCGGGAAGGGTCAAGAACCCAATTCTTATACAATACATTAACGGTTAGGCTTTACTGAGTAGCTGAAAACCTGAATGTGTTATGGCACTGATATTATGACATAAGAGTCAAAATTAAACAAGCGTAACGCGTCGCTGACGGATATATCCAACAAAAACATGCAAAAACATAAGATTTTCTGTCGTGTGTGGACTCCTGATGGTTAAAAAGCTAACCATACGTTACTATCATGGCTTTTCGTAGGTTCATTCATATACATTATCTGACGCTCTTACGGTGAAGGAAAACATCGTGAGGAAACCTGCGCTCGCCTGTATAGAGATTCAAAGGTTATCCGTGAAGTTGGCAAATCCACACTGGGCCCGCGTGGACGACTAAAGCCAAAACATCCAGTACACCCTATATGAGTAGGCCTATACCCTCGTTGGGGACGTACAATAAGCAGATAATGCTGATAAAACAAAACGAACGAGTGCAAAATTATACTATTGAGAAACATTAAAGATCTTTTTGACGACCCATGTGGTGTAAGCGGTTGAGACGTCGGCTGCTACACCAAGGGTTCCGGCTTCGATCCCCGGGCAGTACAAACATTTGTTTTCATGAGCATGTCTTTTTGTAATGGTCTGGGTTTTTTCTATGTATGATATGTGGGTATTTACAAAAAAAATGTATATAAGTATGTTTATCCGTTGTTTAGTATCCATATAATATCCATGCGGAGTTTCGGAATAAATGGCGCTGTGTGAATGTCAGTGGATGTTTTATTAGAAAGTTAGCAACAATCCCAGACTGATGTAAACAACTTCCTTCACAATACACTGATCTAAGTGACTGAAAGTTGGTAATTGCGGGGAATAAAGGCCGATGCCCTATCGCTAATTGGCTGTCTAGAAACTATTTTCATGTACTAATTACAAAGTATACAGCGGTCAAGAACCTTATTCAGCAATTTCGAATTTATATAATAATGGTTTATATAAATTCGAAATAGAAAAAAATGCAAGTCGTCGACTTTGCTTGTTTAATGGTTCGATAAGGTCCGTAGACATTTTAAAAAAATATTTCTCGCTGTTTGAACCTGGTGTCCAGTCTAATTTTTTACAAAACACACACATAATAGACATAGAAAATAAGTGACAACAGAACTGTAGCTTATGTACTAGTTTTAAACTTCCTTTTCCATCTGACATTCAAAAGTTTATTATTTAATAACTATCCGCAAATGTTAATGTCCTAAATACACAAAAAAAATCCTGTGGTAAAAATTACCCTCTAGTTGCAGTAGTCCGGTTGTTAGTCCGGTCGACCGGACTACTGCAACTTGTTAGTTGCAATAGTTCGGTTCGAACTGAGCACCGGACTTTTGCTACTTATTAAGTAGTAACAGTTCGGTTAGTTATCACAATTTTTTTATAAAGCGTTCGGTATAATATATTTTGCTCACCTAATTTAAATAAAAAAATATATTGTAAAAACAAGTACTAGGAGACCATAATTATATCGGAGGTGTCCGATTAGTACTTTTCAGTGAACAGATTTTTTTATCAGTTTGTTTACAACAAAACCTCTTGGTTATGTATGGTCCCCTAGTACTTTTTTCCAAATCATTGTAATATTCCTTAGGGTTTATATTCATACGACAAAAAATACCTATGCTCATTTTACTTGTACTAACGTGAATATCAAATAATTATATAATATATACGAGTTAATGGGGAAAATACATGCAACTTTAACTTAACTTTTTATTAACCGAACTGTTACTACGAAATTGCACTAAAAAGTTGCAGTAGTCCGGTCAACCGAACTAACAACCGGACTACTGCAACTAGAGGAAAATTACAGGACCATCTGCGTCTTTTTCCCTTTATGAGATTCAATTATTACGCTAAAAGCATTTACTTAGCGGTACGTTTCTTCGCTTACAGGCATTGGCCCAGTGTTGCCACCTTAGCCCTTTTGTAGCTGGATCTAGCACTTTTTAGTATAAGTGAACTCCTTTTTTTAACGATTTACCGAGCAATCTAGCTCTTTTACACTGTCTTAAAAATATAACCAAATTATGAAGTTTTCGACATGCTAACAAGTACTTTTTGTTAGTTCATCGGTCATGATGACTTTTTTAGACGTTCTAAAAAACCGGCTTCATGACATGATTATTTCAGCATTTTGAGAACAGATAATCTCAATCTAGCCCCATTTAGCCCTTTTTCACTTCTCGAAAAGGCCTTTTTCAAAAGGGAGGTGGCAACACTGCAATAGCCACTTTGTTCTCCGCCCTGTATTATCTGCAAATTCATTTACCTTTATACTCTATTGACTTTTATATCTTAATTCTACTTAAAGTGTATGAAATATAATATTTGGCCTCTCCAGCTTCAAAGGTTATTCAAACATTGAAAGTGTACATAGCCATTCAGAATTATCTATTTATATCAAATTTATTGATAACGTTGGATATTTATCAAGTACGTATTTATTTATTAATTAAAGTTTTATTTAAAAAAATACTTCTAAGAATCGCAATTTTCTTCATCTTTAGCACATTATAATGTCTCCACCGAGGAGCATGCCTATCCATAAAAGGTGTATAGGCCTTTCATGTACAATTTTTGATTTTTTTCACAAGCGTGCGCAGGTTTCTCACGATGTTTTCCTTCACCATAAGAGCGTCGAATATACGGACATATAATTTCGAAAATTCAAAAAGACATTGGTACATAGCAGGATTTGAACCTACACCCTCCAGATCGGAGGCAACAGTCCCAGGCAAATGAACAATCGACGCGACGCTACGCTTTTAAAGAGCCCTTTGAATTTACCACTTTGATTAAAAACAAAACCATCTGGATGTCTGGCGCAAAATGGGGGTGACCTATGTCCAGCAATGGACTGCAATAGGTTGAAGAGAGATTAAAAACAAAAAAATCATTGTCCTCATTTCGGCCTCTAAAGGTCCTACTGGACATAGGCCTCCTCCAATGCTTTCCATCTCAACCGATCTGTGGTACTCTGTCTTCATAAAAATACACCTATGAATTTTCATGTATGAGAATTTTTACAATTCAATATCATCATCAGCTCATTAAACGTCACCACCGAGGGGCACGACCCTACCTGTATAGGGTGATTAGGCCTTAGTCGTCCACGCGGGCCCAGTGCGGGTTGGACGACTTCACGCACAACCTTTGAATCTCTTCACAGGCGTGCGCAGATTTCCTCGCGAGTGTCGGATAACGTACATATGTTTTTCGAAAATACATTGGTACGTGGCGGGATTTGAACCTCGGCCCTCCCGGTAGGAGGGCGACAGTCCACACCATTCAGCCACCGACGCTCTACAATACAATTTAATAAATTGTATTCAAATTTCCTCATTTTCAACTGGAGGATAAGAAGTCTCTCACTGTTCGTTTGTGTCAACATCCCGCCACGTACGTTAATTTAAGTACTTTCACTCGAAATATTTCCGGAGCGATACGACCTGGCGTCCTTATAAAAAGAGCATTACACATTCTGGGACTCTTACAAATGTTCATAGGCGGCGAATGTCATTTACCATCAGATGAACTTGCTATTTTTTATTCACGATGGGCTTGCACTTGAGTACAGACTATCCTTGTAGAAGAGAAATGCTCTAAGATGGGGAGATCTTGTCCAGAAAAAGCCAATTCACTCGTTTTTCGAATGCCCCAGGGTTGTATGTGGTCATAAAACACAGACGCAGACAGATCATTCCATTCATTTATCAGTACACATAATGAAAGACGCGAAACGCTTAGTCCGAATACGGGGGACGTCAACTACAAAAGACGAAATTTTGCAGAACGCCTTGATGACCTATGGTGAAACGGAGTGAGATAATCAATTATTTAGTTATTTCCATATGATCAAACATAACAGAGACAAAGAATGTAAAGAAACCATACAAAGAAAAACACAAAACCAACATAAATATTCTGTATATATAAAGGTTCCGCCACCCGTGCCTCAAAAACGAACCGCCAAAGTGAATACAGGTGTAGGCTCTTTGTTTAGGTAAATGTACGCTGTGTGAGTATAATTGGATATTAATTTATTCAAAATATGTGTATATGTGCTGTCCCTGGTATACTTTTTTATTTGTTCATCAACAATTCTATACTTTGTACATCATTGGGGATAATAGTAATATATATATTTCTTTAATAATGTCATCTTTCCCGCTATGACATCTCAAAGCGTCAGTGTAGCATTAACGGAACCAATAGCTCGCTCCATCGCGCGTGGATTGGCATTAAGCTTGTAAACCTATCCCGCATTGGGTGTCCATGTCTCAGCTACCTATTTAAGTGCGGATACGTATTGCTTGTAAACTTTCGTGTTTACTGGTATCGTTGACAAATCACTAATATCGTATTGATTTTTCGAGGTGTTAGTGTTAAATAAGCTTTTTATATTCTGCTGTGTAATATTATAGTAAGAAGCTATAGTAAAGAATAATAAAAGTTATTTCAGTAGTGTTTGCTAACTTTCCCTTTAATATATTAGTAGGATAAGTAATTAGTGTAATTACATACAATTAGAGTTCTTTTTGTATGCCTTAAAAGTGATGGAAATGAAATTAGATGTATAAAAGTTAGCAAAACAAAATGTTAAAGAACTTAAGATGTGCCTTCCAAATTCATACTACCCAATATGACACTATGACTATCGATAGCCAATCGATAGTCTATCGATCAACTATCGAGCGGCAACACTGATCAAAAGCCTGTAACATAATTTTGATAGCACCAGAAAGTACTTTAATGACATTCTCACATTATTAATGATTATTGTTTAAATTTCGTACTGCATTTAATATTAATGAATTTTTACATAGTTTAATTAAGAATGACATAAATTTATGGCGTGACGACGAAACATTTGCACATCGATAGATCGATAAAACATGTATGTTCGCCAATTAGTTCATAAGACCTAAAAAATGTATTGACCATGTTTTTATGCAAATAAATGTTAATTATTATTATTATTAAGAGTTATTTTGTCATTTTTCCACAGTAGTGGAAAAACACTGTATGTGGCATATTCAGGATATGAGAAAATACAGGATGGACCTTGTTATGCATCAGACGTGGATATGGATTATCAGGCTCACGCAATCAGAACACACATTAAACGAGGTCACGGAACTGCTTCTTGTGACTTCCCTAGAGGGTTACCGCCATCTCTGGCAACAGTACTACAATAACATTACTTCGCTTTTTCTGGTGAGAGATGGCGGTAACCCTGTTTATCGAGCGCGTGAAGTATGAAGTTGTCATCAAAACACATCTTCGCCTCTTTATATTACAATCACGTAATGAATTTCCTCAATATTTTGTTACCAGCTTTTCCACGGCAAGCGTTCAACTCGGGCCATTACAGTTCCCCTTTCCTGGTTACGAAAAAATAATTTATTTGACGCTGCCGTCGATGATACGAGTATTATACGTTTTTTCATCGATTTTTAGGATCCATCTTGAAACTGCAAAAATTGCCATATAAGATTTTACCCCATTTTATGGGGGGATTAGAATAAGACAAAAAGTGATAGGGGCCTGTAAATGTGGCGAAATGGTAACGGTAAAGGATAGTGCGGCAGTGTTTACTTCATGCTCGACTTGACGGGGGACTGCCGGGCCCTCGATATTCTTTTTGCTTTTCTTATATCAAATTGTATATAAGGTCTATTGAAATAACCATCATCATCATCAGCTCATTAAACGTCCCCACCAAGGGGCACGACCCTACCCATATAGGGTGATTAGGACTTAGTCGTCCACGCGGGCCCAGTGCGGATTGGACGACTTCACACACTACCTACTACTTTGAATCTCTTCGCAGGCGTGCATGTAGGTTTCCTCACGATGTTTTCCTTCACCGTAAGAGCGTCGGTTAACTATACTACTACTATAATATAATATACTATAATATTTCGGAAATTCGATAACACATTGGTGCGTGTCGGGATTTGAACATTAGCCCTCCCGGTGGGAAGGCGACAGTCCACACCATTGAGCCACCGACGCTCTTGAATTGAAATAATAATATTGGTGAAAGAACGATTCACGACGAGTTTATCGCTGAAGATATTCCATTTACCGATGCTTTAAGCCCTAAACATACACTTATGTGATATCCTAAAATAATAGTAGCTAAATAACAAAATGTGTAACTTCATGAAATATCGTTTGGTGGTTTATTTAGAATAAATTATTTAACACAAGGAATGTTATTGTGAGTAAAGAATTGTGACCATAAAAAGTTGTATTGTTTTTGATATTAACAATTATTTAGACAGCTCCACTAAACTTAATACTTTAAATCATCTAAATTTAATGCCCACTCCAGCTTTTCCAGCTTTTATCTTTCGTACAATCACCGCTTGTGATGTTATGAAGAGCGTACAAGCCATCTCTTCGAATGCCATTGGAAATGACTGCGTTAGTCGTGCGATGATTACTCCACTTCTTGATGTCCTTTCTCCGGTCATTGCCAAAATTTTTAACTACTCCTTATCCACTGGTGTGTTTCCTACCGTGTGGAAGGAAGCTCAAATTATCCCACTGCCTAAAAAACCTAATCCTAAATGTCCTTCTGACTACCGACCCATCACCATTCTACCCTTCCTCTCCAAAGTCCTCGAAAGGTTGATTCATCAACAGCTTACATCTTTCCTAACCACGAACAACCTTTTGAACTCCTTTCAATCTGGCTTCCGTCCCGGTCATACCACGACTACCGCGTTGGCACACGTTTCGGATGACATTCGAATGGGGATGGAAAATCAGAAATTAACAGTACTTACGTTGGTTGATTTCAGTAATGCGTTCCATACAGTCGAATTTGATATTCTGCTATCCATCTTGCGCTCTCATAACATATCTCCAACGGTGGTTGATTGGTTTTATAGTTACCTGTACGGGCGCCGACAGCGCATTCGCCTTGAAGACACCTTCTCTACGTGGTGTAATACTACTGCCGGAGTTCCGCAGGATGGCGTCCTGTCACCTCTTCTGTTTTCTGTTTTCATTAATTCTATCACTCTTTTGCTCTCTTCTTCCTATAATTTGTATGCAGACAATCTCCAAATTTATACACAAGCTTCGCTTTCAGATCTCTCAGTTGCTATTGAGGCTACTAACAGAGACCTCACCAGTATTGCTGAGTGGAGTCGTTCCTTCGGCTTGATGGTAAATCCAGTGAAAACTCAGACCATCATCATAGGTAGCCACTGGTATATTGCTCGGATTAAGCATGACTTGTTACCACAGATCATCTTTGATGGAACTCCTATTCCCTACAGCCGTAAAGTAAGAAACCTGGGCGTTACTTTTGATGATTCTCTTTTGTGGAATCACCAGGTATCAGGTAGGAAGGTGTTTTCCGCTTACGGGTCTCTTAGGCGTTTTAAGAATCTGTTACCGACCAAAACCAAAATCAGTTTGGCACATTCACTTCTCCTTCCTATACTGGATTATGCAGACGTTTTTTATCCTGATCTGTCAGTTCAACTATTAAACAAGCTCGAACGTCTGCAGAATCTCTGTATCAGATTTGTATTTGGCCTGCGCAAGTATGACCATGTCTCTTCTTATAGGTCCCAACTTCAATGGCTGCCTATTGCCCGTAGAAGGGACTGCCATATTCTCTCCCTCCTTTACTCTATTCTTTCCCATCCTAACACCCCTCCTTATCTTAAAGATCGCTTTATTTTTCATTCCGCAACCTTGGCCCGAAATTTGCGTGCCAGCTCTAAACTGACGCTTAACATGCCGTCTCACAAGACGAGTTTGAGTTCTATGCAAGGTCTTTCACAGTGCGAGCGATCAAGCTGTGGAATTCCTTGCCTGAGGACATTCGTCGTGCACCGTCTCTTGAGACTTTTAAGAGCCAAATTAAAAACCATTTCTTGAAACAAATCATCTCTCTGTGATATTTACTTTGTTTCACTTCTATTCCTGTGCTGTAGGTACTGTATCTGTCATTCCTTCTATATTATTCTGATTGTAGTTTGCTTTATCCTATCTTCCATTAGTTAGTTTATGTATTAGTTTATTACATATTATTTATTAGTTTATTCTATAATTATTTATGTAGTAGTGTACTTAGTATGTACTTTTATGTTATAATTATGTAGTTATTTAGAATACCGTTTTTACATGTTTTGCACTAGCCCGCTTACCATTTCGCATTGTTCTTTCATCCAAAGGTTGCCTGGAAGAAATTGCTACCTAAGCAATAAGGCCGCCGATGTTGTACTTTTTTTTCTTCTGTTATCTGATGTTTTGTTTAATTTTTTATGTGCAATAAAGTATTTTTATCTTTTATCTTTATTAAGGCCAATCCCCATTTCTAACTTATATGTATAACCTTTCAGCTCTTTTTCGAATTGAAATTATAGTATTTCCCGCTGATGGCCTTTACAGCGTTATCGGTCTGCATCGGTAAGCAGCTGACCGTCAAATAATAAATATTTTCAATTAGGTCAATAAATTATTTTTTTAATAAAAGTTCCAAAATGTTTTATTAGGGGAAAAGTACTGTATTATTACTTTGAATCCAAATAACAGCTAAAAGTTTTTAGATTTTCACATTAGTAACTCGCTTAAGTGGTTTTGATTTGTTTAAAATAAAGTGCATTAAAACATTAAAATAGAATATACTTGTAAATAATATTAATTATTATATGGTAGTGCCCGGATTTTATGGTGTTTTCCGTTTAAATTTGGCAATCATTTTGTAAGTTAATAATAATATCTACCAAATGTCAGTTAGAATGAAATTTGTGTTCGGTTGCAACGAACCTACTACGTTACCTTTTTTTATGTCGACCGTTTATCTTTTAAGTGATCATCTTGGAGTGGAAGATCAATCATCATGGAGCATTTGACTATGTGCGTTTTTTGTTATTCATTGTTGATAGAAATGTCAAATATACTATTTTTATTGATAAAGGCACTGTTTCTGGATTGTATTCATTTTGTTCACTGCGGTTTTTGCACCATTTCACAACACACGTTTGTCTTCATTAGATTTTCCTAACATAATCTAAGACTCTGTTGACAGATGCGCCAAATGTCTTAATGTTTTGTGATTTTCCATACAAAATCTGGCCGAATTTTGACACATTACTGTTATTAGCGAGACTCCGTATTTTTTAAACGTCCATAATAGACGTTAAATTAAATCACAATAAATTTCACACAGTAGGGTGAGTATAATTATCCATAGATACTAATAAACCGACGCTCTTACGGTGAAGGAAAACATCGTGAGGAAACCTTCATGCACGCCTGCGAAGAGATTCGAAAGTTGTGTGTGAAGTCGTCCAATCCGCACTGGGCCCGCGTGGACGACTAAGGCCTAATGACCCTATACGGGTAGGCTCGTGCCCCTCGGTGGGGACGTTTAATGAGCTGATGATGACTTATAAACCGAAATAGAAGAAGGACATTAATAAAATAACATTTTTCTCGTACCTTTTTATGTCACAAAAATTTGTGTGCTTTGCAATTTATCAAATACGTTGAAATGCGTTTTCAAATTGAGACCTGTCAAGTGCCTTCAATAACAAATTACTTTGTCGAACTTCATTTATTGGAATCTCTTTGCAAATTATTGAGAAAAGCGTTTTGTTAGTTGACCACTAGACATTAAGCTCTTTTCAGCAATCATTATTGACAGCTTTGAGTACAACTCAATTTATATTAGGTTTACATTAGAGGTGTGTTAATTTTTGACCTGATGATGTTCGTGCTCGATTCTGTTACAACCAATTGCTATTCGACTTCTTAACATATTACATAATCTTAATACGAAACTGAAATGCAATTAGTAAAGTTACCAAAAGCTTGAAGTTAGTTAAGTTAAGAAAGTACATACACCAAGGCATATACAAATAATTAACGTGGCACACATACTACTAACACGGACACTTTTGCGATCAAGCTTTTACAGCTTAGCCAAATAGACAACAAGGTATCTATTATTCTGTCTAGGTAGTAGACTCGATACTGAGTCGTCTTGGTAGGTACCACCACAGTGCCAGATATCATCCCGTGAAACAGGAGTGTTATGCACTTTTGTGTTTCGGGATGAGGGCACTGTAGCTAGTGAAATTGCCGGGTATAGAGACCTAACATCTGTTGTCTCGGGTGATAGGCGCAGTGCGGCATTGATGCAGGATAATAACTGTCTATCAGTTGTTGGTCTCCTTTAATGCCGCTCTGTCATGGTCTGGCGTATCACTTACCATCAGATGAGCGTCCAGACCGTCCTGTACACTTATAACATAATAAAAAGTGTATCAGGAACCAAGAACAATGTATCCAAAATATCCAATATTAAAGATGATCCGATTCCGTAATTATTGCTCTAATACGGACATTTTTAAGCATTTTTTTATTGCTTCGTTATGAATGCATGCTATTATTTGTTAAATATGCTGTATACAATCTGGAGTCGGGATATAATTTTAGAATTATATGTCTGATGCTGTATTACGGATGATTTGATTTATATTTTGTTGTTTCCCTGCCTTATGAAATAAAAAAGAAGCAAAATAAATACATAAACACACACTCACACATCATAAGCACACTCACTTACCACAAAAATACTATACAAACACACATAAACCACTAAAATACATTCACACCAATCAATGCACGTATGCTTGTGTGTAATTATTATTTGCCAGTATTCCTATAATATCGATTACTTTTGTCTTTACTTTTTCCTATTTTTGAGTATAATGTATAAAATGTTTGTTATCTTAAGCTTCAATATGGTCAAACCTTAAACTCTAGATCCTAAAATACAGGTCTATCTAGTTTAGGGATTGATGGTAAGGGTCGGTGGCTCAATGGTGTGGACTGTTGCCCTTCTACCGGGAAGGCTAAGGTTAAAATCCCGCCACGTACCAATGTGTTTTCGAAATTATATGTACGTTATCCGACGCTCTTACGGTTTTCACATGCACGTCTGCGAAAAGATTTAAAGGTTGTGTGTAAAGTCGTCCAACCCGCACTGGGTCCGCGTGGACAACTAAGGCCTAATCACCCTATACGGGTAGGCTCGTGCCCCTCGTTGGAGACGTTTAATGAGCTGATGATGATTTAAACCTTTTTTTTTTTGCTTGACAAAGATTTTAATTATTATAGGATATTAATCATTTTTCATTACAGTAGTCCACTTAAAGGACTAAGTATGGACACCTACTTTAATAACATAGAATATAAATAGGATAGTTTTTATTTAAAGATATCGGTCCTTCGAGCTTGATTTTAAACGGCCATAGAATTTGCTACTAAAGGATCATTTGTCGTACTATCATTATCATCGACACACCCATTTTTTAAAATACAGAATCAAGCGTAAACGGGCTTAACAATAGATCTGTTGTCTGTCAATTCATCCAATATGTTACTAGCATTCATCTACACTCAGCTGACAACTTACAAATGAACCGATCATTTGCAATGCGAAGGGCTGACATGCGAATATTCAAAACTGTGTAGTGCTTAGTTTAACTCATTTTAACCTTTTTTTATACACACAGCAGATATTTACATTTTACTAAACAGATTTATTATTTTATTAGTATTTATAAGGATATATTTTAATAAACACGTTTTATGAGATGAGTCATCGTAAATATTGGAAAGGTCTATAGCTTTTTATATGTCATAGATTAACAGGACGGTCAGTGCGCTCACCTAAGTGTAAGTGATACGCCTGACAATGACAGAATGTTGGAAAAATTAATAACAGTAGGTTGTGATTATTTTCATCAAAACTGCCTTGCGACAGATGTTAGGTTTCTTATACCCGGTAAGTTTACTGGCCACAGTACCCTTATCCCACAACACAGAAATGAAAAACACTTCCATTTAATGGGACGATGTCTGGCACTTCGGTGGTACCTACCCTGGCGACTCAGTAACGAGTCTTAACAACAAGAATTAGTATAGTTTTGAGGAGATCGGGCCATTTTAAGATCATAATAATCACCCATCTTATAAATAGCTATTCCGGCTGAAGTAGAAAGGTAGGCAGGTGCCACCGCAGTGCCAGATATCGTCCCGTGAAACAGAAGTGTTATGCACTTTTGTGTTTCGGGAATATGAGACCTAACATCTGTTGTCTCGGGTAACGGGCGCAGTGCGGCAATACGGCGGAGAATACTGTCTATCAGTTGTTGGTCTCCTTCAATGCCGCTCTGACATGGTCAGGCGTATCACTTACCATCAGGTGAGCGTCCTGACCGTCCTGTATACTTATAACGAAAGAAAGTTAATGTAACTTACACAATCGTCAACAGAACGCGCTCACCGCTAAGAAAAGGAACCCTTGAACAGACTCAACTATAAGTTAATTTTTCCCGATCCATTTCTTTTAACGTTGTCACATTAAGTGAAAACGCGCAAGTCAGTTATTCCATAGTAAAATCAATAGACCCTTCGTTTTAACCTTGACCCTGATCGCGGTTCAATTAGTCATTCCCTGTAATTGTTAGTTAAAAATAATAACCGTAGCGTGGACGACATATCCTTATTCGAGAGGCGCTAGCGTAATTGCCTTGTATTGTGCGTCTAACGTCATACATAGATTGGTAAACGTAGACACTATAATCCCAGATGAGGAGATTGTGCCTACTGCCGTTTAACATCTGAGATGTTCACAACCTTTTTGTTATAAAACTAATAAATCTTTATATTTTTTACAAATAATCTTCGCTACTTATTACATAATGCTTAACGTCTAATGTTAATAATCGCTCACGCTATTCGTTTCAGTATTTTTTACATGTAATTAATGTCATTTCCTTTATTATTATTTATTTCTTCTTCTTAGCTAATTTACTAAATTATAAAAACTGCATCATTCAATAGTCTCAGAAGCGATGGGTAGAAGGTTCCAGCATATATGTTTTGGTCTCAAGTCAACCTCGGTTCAATGTGGGTTAAGGACTGTAATATTGCCCAACAGTAATAGAAGTTTGGATAAGTATTACGTGATTTCTATTTATTAATAACACACCTTTGAAATCATTATCATCACCCAATAAGACAACTGCTAAACAGAGGCCACCCTTAATGACTTTCACGTGGACCGATCTCAAAAAGTCGACGTTCATTGGCTTAACCAGGTTATTAGACCATCTGGTTTTGGATCAGCCTACGCCCCCTTATCCTTAGACGCTTTTCATGAATCTTAACGCCCCATCGGCCATCGTTTCTACACACTATATGACCTGCCCACTGCAACTTCAACTTGCTAATTCTGCTAAGTCGGTCACTACTATTCTTTCAAATACCGAAATTTCAAAAATTCTGTATGATGTGTAATGCTAGTTGGATGCTTATCCGACAGTTAACATCATTCAGAACTTTTACACCATTACCAGTGCATCTTAGTAAGTGCGTACACTAAAAAGCTAAGGATACACAGTTCTGTACAAAAGTTATTCTATGTTCAGAGCTGTATGTATGTATGTGCACATTGTGGATGCATGCGCCTTTTGAGTGGCGGCGAGCGTGGCAATCTAGCACTTCCCGTCCACTAGCAACCGCTCTGCGCTCGCAAGTTCAAGGACTAGACACATTTTACTGTCAAACAAAACAACATTATGTTTTTTTATGTTAAGCTTTAATTAAAGGAAAATGTTAGGTATGCTTGAAGCAAAATTATAATATATTTTTTATGGGCTGGCCACATATGTCACAGAATCAAGTGCCGATAAAGCAGACTAGTTCTGGAGTGGGGGCCGCGTCTTGGCAAGCGTAGAGTTCCTTCCAGTCTTATGGACTGACGACATGCGAAAGGTGGAAGCTGGATATGAAAAGTGAGACTGGGATTTTTTGCGCAATATGGGGCGACCTATGTCCATTAGTGGACTGCGATTTTTTGAAGCTGTAGTTTTAACGTTATTTTGTCAATATCAAGATCTGGTTTTTATAACGTATGCACTGAATTATACAATTATTAACCTGAACCTTAAAAAAGTATCATTGCCTTGTTTGCAAATCAATACTCACTGTTTGTGTATCTGCACTCATGTGTTTTATGAGTTTAACTACTTTGTTAATAAAAAGTACTGCTATTATGTTACTTTTTTGCAGTATTATGTCATCATTTCATCTTTTGTGTAGAATCAGTGTGTTTTAAGTAGTTGTTGCCACTCTCTTTTCACTATGTATTTATTAATCTGTGGTAAATGATGCTAGTGTAGAAATAGTACTTTTTTCATGTTATTTGAAAGCAAATATTGTTCTACATTGTTTTTTACCCAAAAAAATATGTATATATTGACTTTAATATTTTGTTAAAGAAATCTTTAATTATCATCTTCCCAATCTTATTATCAATAAACTTAAAAATCGAAGCGATGGCATTTAATGAAAATTGTATGATATGATTGATTTTAATGAAGGTTATGAACTGAAACTTATTACAATACACTAAAGCTCAGATTAACTCAGCGATATTTCATATCGCATATAAAGATCAACGGTTTCCGAAAATGGGTTAATAGAGGGAATAATTGGCTTGAGAAACATAAATAGCTTAGCGGATTCGTAAGGGCACGTCAATCATGGAAATTTAAATTTTGGCTTTCATGGACCACTTAATAGTGTTCGTTCACACACAGTGCCAATAATAAATATTGTGACAAAATTTAGAAATTGATGATTATTTTTTTAGGGTTCCGTAGCCAAATGGCAAAAAACGGAACCCTTATTCGTCAAGTCTGTCTGTCCGTATGTCACACCTTTTTCTCCGAAACTATGATCACCACACTATTCAAACTTTGTAAATATATGTATTCTGTGACCTGCTATATGGTTTTGATAAGAAACTTGAAATAGGTATATTACTTTATATACATTGAACTGAAACTCAAAAATGTTTTTTTCATCGTACCCCCACGTGTGGGCAATCGAGGTTTCTAGTATCATGTTTGTATAAATTGAATAGTTTGCGCGGGAAACACTTCCAAAGTTGTAAAAAATTGTTCTGTGTGAAAGGTAAAATAATTGTATTCGACTGAAAGATATATAAAACACTCGTAGTTCTATTTGATAAATGTTTCGTTGATGGCGGAATCTTACACGTCACGCCACCAAGTACCATCAACGTGATATTTTTGATTTCGGTTATTACAATTTTCGGTTTGACTTTTCACAATATGCATTTATATTTTTTAATCGGTTCAGCTACATTTATCATTTACGTCACAAGAAGTGAAATCCAACTCTACTGATCGTTTCATCTTACATTCATTGTATAAAAATAAATATACGCCTTTCCTCCAGATTTTATTTCTATTATTTTGAAATTTTATTATAAACGCAAACAAAATAACTTTGATTTGATTCATCATTATCAGCTTATTAAGCGATCCCACCGAAGGGCACGAGTCTACCCGTATAGGGGCTTTAGTCGACCACGCGGGCCTAATGCGGCTTGGCTGACTACACGCTCTGCCTTCTACAACCTTTGATTAACGTGTAAAAACTCTTATTTATTGTATTTTGTTTTCTCGCGAGAGCATAGAAGCGGCTCCTGATTTAATTATCATTATTATTGTATATTGTTGATGGGATTACATAAACACGATGTTCTATCAATCTGCCAATACATAAGTATTGCTACATAAGTAGCTTCCAATGATTTTTTAAGTCAAAGTTACAGTAGACAAAGCTTAGGCCAACCACAAACCAGATGGATTGATAACCTGTCCAAAATGGAGGATAGCCATAGATGTCGACTTCGATCGGTCGATACACGTGGCATTCATCAGAGGAGCCTTTTATTCAACAGTAGACACTATCATTATCAGCTCATTATACGTCCCCGCCGAGGGGCACGAGCCCACGCGGGTGTAAGAGCGTCCGTTAAATGTACATATTTCAAAAATTCGAAAAGACATTGTTACGTGGCCGGATTTGAACCTCCATGCAGATCGGAAGGCAACAGTCCACACCAATGAGCCGACGACGCACTCAACAGTAGTCAGGTAGTACTGATGATGAACGATGATTTGTTCAGCCACTCATAACAACCTATTGCTATAAAAGTAGTCAAAGTATGTAAGTAAAGCAAAAGACTGCTGGCAATAGCAGCGATCGATAGGTACCAAGGTCACTGACGCTTGTTGTTGGCCCCTGATAACTGTAAGGTCGAGCTAACAATTTACAAGGTGCAACCATTAATATCGTTAATCTTCTTGCACCCACTTAAGGTCACTTTTTGTTTGTTACCTTCAATGGTGCCTGTATAAATTAACACGACCGGTATATGTAAAGTACTTGGAGGAAAGCGTGTGTTGGTACCTTAGTTATGTGAGTATCATGATACACAATTGCTTTTATATATTTTTCAGCTCGTGTTAGTTACATCATCATCATCAGCTCATTAAACGTCCCCACCGAGGGGCACGAGCCTACCCGTATAGGGTGATTAGGCCTTAGTCGTCCACGCGGGCCCAGTGCAGATTGGACGACTTCACACACAACCTTCGAATCTCTTCGCAGGCGTGCATGAAGGTTTCCTCACGATGTTTTCCTTCACCGTAAGAGCGTCGGATAACGTACATATATTTTCGAAAATTCGAAAATACATTGGTACGTGTCGGGATTTGAACCTCAGTCCTCCCGGTAGGAAGGCGACAGTCCGCACTATTGAGCCACCGACGCTCCGATGTTAGTTACGTATATAATTTAAAATTTAATGAGACTTCTACCGCTCGCAGTGCATTTTGCATATAAACAAACGAGTCCTGGCAACCTTACTTATATTAATTGAACCAAAAACAACTATTTTTGAATATGTTAGTATGAAGTTTGAAATAATATATACAATAATTTAATAACCACTCATCTGTACAGCCAGGACTCATTTCCTTAAAATAATTGTTTCCACGATTTTTGGATAGACATTTGAACGGAAAATATAATGAAAGAGTGTAAAAATAATAAAAGGACTCGCGGATACGGGGTTGAGGAAATTAATAAATTCAACAATATCAAAAGATGAGAAATTAAATCCGCAATGAATATGAAAATTATAAAATGCTTATTTACATTCATCATCATCAGCTCATTAAACGTCCCCACCGAAGGGCACGAGCCTAGCCGTAGCAGGTGTATAGGCCTTATTCGTCTTTGCGGATTGGAAGACTACGCGCAAACTGTAATTATTCTCGCAGGCGTGCGCAGGTTTTTCTAACGATGATTTTCTTCGCCGTAAGAGCGTCGGATAAACGTACATAGTGATATCGAAAATTCGAAATCACATTGGCACAGGCCAGGATTTGAACCTGATCATTTACTTTGAAAATGGTTAATTTTGCTATTAGTGATTTAAATCGCTTATTAAGTACACATATTCTTGTATCAGGCAGTCCCAATATCAGTTGTATCATCATCATCAGCTCATTAAACGTCCCTACCGAGGGGCACGAGCGTACCCGTAGAGGGTGTTTAGGCCTTTATCGTCCACGCGGACCACAAACCTTTGGAATTTCTTCACAGGCGTGCGTAGGTTTCCTCACGATGGCACACCAGGGTTTGAACCTGATTATTTACATTGACCGTGATTAATTTTGCTGTTAGTGATTAAGAGCGCCTACATATATTATATCAAGTGGTCACAATATGATAGGTCACAAGAACCATTTGCATTCGGCGAAATCCTAATGGTTATACTTGCAACGAAATGACCACACGGACTCCATTTATCATGAAGAATGGTTCCGCAGTTGGTCCATCCGGAGCTCGTAATTGTGTCTGAATGGTTACACAACTTTATTACCACTTCCAGCGCAGTATTAGACCTCAGATTCGACTTTGAATTGAAAGAAAAATCATTCTTATCATATTGGCACAAAGTCAGCTGACATGCAAGCAGTTTTCCAAATTGACCCCTGAACTTAACCGAATTTTAATGTTATAATGAAAAAATATACTTATACTAATTTAAAATATAGATTATAAATAACTTGGTAGTAGACTCGATTCTGAGTCGCCTAGGTAGGTACTACCGCACTGCCAGATATCGTTCCGTCAAACAGGAGTGCTATGTTTCGGGATGAGGGCACTCTAGCTAGTGAAATTACTGGGCATAATGTCTCGGGTGACAGGCGCAGTGCGACATTGATGGAGAATAATGACTGGTTATCAGTGTTTGGTCTCCTTTAATGCCGCTCTGTTATGGTCAGGCGTTACCATCAGGTGAGCGTGCTGACCGTCCTGTTCACTTTGTAAAATAAAAAAAGAGTGCAAGTGAGAACAAGATAACAAAATCATACTTAGACATAAATAAGACTGCCCCTAAAGAATATTAGCTAACTTTTGAACGTACTTAGTATTACATATACCAGATTTTGCCAACTCTATATAGCTCCCAAGTGTCACTTCCTCACATCTTCAGTTCCACTGTTACTGTGTACGTTGTAAGATTAATGCCGCAAGGATGAGGAAGTAGGGGTATCAGCGACTGACCGGGGCGAGCCAATCGCGAGTGTTAGACCACTAACTGGAACTCTACGAATATTGTATGAAAATTAATAGTAATATTCACTGAAATTCAATGCCATCTAGTCCATATTTAAGCATGAAGCTTGTATTACGGGTACTAAACAACCGTATTACGATGACTTACTAATAAACATAAATAAATAAATATCCACTGACCATCTAGCTGGTGCTAGATGGCGCTGTGTGAATGTGTGTGTGTTAACTTGGTAGTTAAGCGCGAAGTTTTATGGGTAGTAAACAACGGATAAACATACTTACATATTTTTTTTGTAAATATATAAAAATTATACATAGAAAACACCCAGACCATGATAAACAGACATGGTCATACACACAAATGTTTGTACTAACCGGGGTTCGAATTCTTGATGTAGCAGCCGACGTCTCAATCGCTACACCAAATAGGTAGTCAACATACGTATATATTTTTTGTAAATACATATTATACATTTGTATAATATGTATTTACCCATACCAATGCAAACAGTTAATCCCACCAAAAATATTTCATGTAAAAGGATCCCAACACGACCACATATGGTTTGCGCTGTGAAAAAGATATCAGATCTCATGTAGTGTCAAGCTTCTGAATCTACTCTAAACTCCACCGACCCTTCAACAAATTCTACATATTAGTTAATTTGACGGCTTCGCCGATTCGCTACCGTGGTGGAGGTGGTGCGGATATTAGTTACTTTTATAATTATATATATATAATATATACATAATTTAGTTCAAACTGATATTGTAAGAATATACCATGTATCTACGTAGAGTTCAGTACATGTTCAAGGGAAATATGATTGTTTTACGTTACGGAATTAAGTAATAACCTAGATAAACATCATCATCAGCTCATCAAACGTCCCCACCGAGGGGCACGAGCCTACCGTGTAGTGTTTAGGCCTTAGTCGTCCATGCGGGCCCAGTGCAGGTTGGAAGAGTTCACGAACAACCTTTGAATTTCTTCGCAGGCGTGCGCAGGTTTCCTCACGAGATTTTTAGGTGCCAATGTGCTAACCATGTTCTATAGCTTCTTTTAAAGCATTCTTATAATTTCATTCGGCCGATAGCAAAAAACTGGTGAGTTTTTTGCAAGAGCAGTTTCTAAGGGTGCGATGTATGGGGACACTGATAACAATCTTGAGTACCCCGGTCCTATGACAAGGTCATCGTCCAATGTCGTCAGTGGCACGTAACTCCGCCACTGCCGCAGCCAAATGTCATATTACTAACATCGCGTTCGTGATGGGGTGCTCAACATTTCATGGCCATTAAAGTTTTAAATACGAGTTTTTGCCGATACCACTGATAGGGTACGAATAGTGTGTTCGTTTGACGATCGCACTAGTCAACTATTGCAATATTTGGTCCAACCTTTTCGGAGACCGAAAAATATTATTTCGTAGTTCCTCCGTGCTTCGGAATGCATGTTAAATTGTCAGACCAATACAAAAAATAATCGTAAGGATGGAAGTCGTTAACACGCACCAATTCGCATTAGGCCCGCGTCGTTGGTAACCCAATATCCATATTTAGCGTTGATCTTACAAAAATAAATAAAAAATACTTTTTGATATGTTGGAAATATCCGCGGTTCAAGGGTTAAGTATTAGTCATAAAGTTTTATTTGAATTCACACGCATTTTATTTCATATCCCCTGGGTATATCAGTGACAAGGNAAGGGACTATGTGACTATGTTTTAGTTGCACCAAATCTCTGAATCATAACATATGTAACTAATGTTATATATAGTGTAAATATATACTGCATATTTTAGGAATAAAGTACCATAAATAGTACTCCAATATATATATTGGATTTAGTTCCTCATTTGTAGAATTGACGTCATAAATCAAAACCAATTACACGAAATGTATATTTTATGATTTTTATTCCGAAAACATTGAATGTCATTGGTGAATCAACAAAAGGTTATGTACCCGATAATCTTTTCATTAATGAACGTAAATTTCGTATGTATCTTTTAATTGGAAAATTATCACACTGTATTCATAAGGTAAAAAACAATTCCTACTGCACTTTCAATTAATTAAACACAATAAAATACATGAGTAAGGTATCCTGTTCAAACAAATAATTTGGAAAACCACATGCATTGTTGAATTGACAATGAAGAATATATATTTTTTTGTTCATGTAGTTACAGCTAAAACGCAATTCTTGTAAATACAGTAGTACAGTCAATATGTTTTTAAAGTATTTTAAAAAGTTCTATGATATTTATCTAATATGCATTTTAAATTAGTGTAATATTGTTATCTTTCGAAAAAATATCGAACGTAAATGTAATTTTGTAAAAAAGTATTTTATTAAATTTTATCCCTTTATAGATGGCAATTCAGATTACTATTACAATTCCCACTAATAGTTTCTATTGCAATTTATTAACGTGGCATTAATACCTGTACCTTTTCTTTAATATAAAATAAATTAACCATCGAACTAAAATCTTCGGATGTCAAATAAAAATTGATATAATAAATAAATTCAATAAATCCACTTAAGGCTTGCCTTTGCTGTTCCGAATAAGATATAAAATATATTTTTTAACGCTTCTTTTTCACTGTTTATTACTGTTCACCAACGTAGAGGTTTTGATTTCGTTGATCAAATTGCAAAAAAAGAAGATAAAAACCTCGAGCAAATCATGGCTAGAAGAAATGTTGAAGGCAAAAGACCAAGATAAGAGGATACTATCGAATCTAAATGAAATGACCAGTTTCAATCTAGTTTGAACACAGATCTATGAGTTCAAACAAAGGAACAACTGGTGAACGACTGTCCAAGAGAAAATCTCCCCACACTTAGGGAATCGAGGGAATCACGATACTCAGTAATGAGGTTAACTACGCAAGGAAGAGGAAACCAAAATATATTTACCCAAGATAAAAAGAAACGTAAAAAACAACAAATAATTTTGGGGTTAGCTGCAGCCTGTCTTTGCAGCAACATGGCTCTCAGCGTCAGTATTATATTATACAAACATTTTATTCAAAATCTTGTGAAATGATTACTTGTATGTGCTGTAAAGAATATTCTATATATATCAATAAAATAATTTTCAGTTAAGAAAATAAGCAATGCTTTTAATTCATTAACAAATAAATTCTAATTACCTGTAATCGTATACTATTTGTATGATAATGACAAATTACAATACAATGTCTTAGATACAAGAAATGCATCAAAGAAAACAGCATACAACATAACCTTTATTAGGTACTACCACTATCGCGACTTACATAAGTAAAGAAAAACCATTAAAATACCTAAAATTCACATAAAAAGGAGAAATCTCCTTTTTTAAAAATATAATACAAGCATCTAACCATGACGACGCCATATATGCTGACAACGAAATAAGTCGATTCGATCTACTATACGTTACGGTATTTAATCTTTCTATTTAACACAGAGTTGATATCAATAATAGAGAATTAATCGACAAGTTAGACGTGTCAATCATATTATACTCTTGAAATCAAATTTGTCAGTTAGGAATGTGAATCGTTTAATGCCCCATTCCAATGCGTGTTTAAATAGATTGTTTGACAAATGCAAATAACATTTCCATTATGTGCGTATTACAAAAGCTATTTCAAAGAGCAAGAACACGCAAATAATATTATTTATTTTATTATATTCATTTTAGTTGGTTGATAAATCATCAAAATGCTAAGTAATGTAATGTAATCAATAAATTTCTATATAATTCTCGTAAAAAAAATGTATTGTTCCATTGTTCTTGTTATTAATTCAAGAATTCATTGTTGTCTTCATTGTTATTGTACGACAAATTCATTAAAAGTTTTGTTTGAAAAATATCTTATCACCTGCCCTAAAAATACGTCAAGCAATTGTTTTTATATTATAAGAAAAATGCAACTAAAGTAAATGTATTAGAACCTACAAAACTTTAATCGTTATTGGTAATTAAAAACAACCTTTTGATAAATTCACGAAGTGAGTTACCTAGAAATCTATTCAAGTAAAGATCAACGCTTGAGTCTCGGTCTAGGATACTGGCCTAAATATGCTATAAAACTATACTCTACTGTAAAATATATCGTCATCATTATTTAAGCGACATTTCCACTGCTGAACACAAGAAATAAAATATATACTACAAAAAATACACTCAGTTGAAGAAATCAAAAAAGTTGACGACGCCTGAAGCAGTGGGTTTACCACGGTCCAAGCACGCAACCCGCGCTACGAGTTTTCAGTTAAAACCACCGCGGAGGCCGCTCCGACCGCGCCTTACTAAATATAATAAAATATACAAAACACGCGACTCGAGTGTCTGGTGTAGTGTTGTGTGTAGGATTTTCCGGGATGGTGTTCGAATACTGGTGAGTTCGGTTGCTGGCTTCTTTGAAATGGGTTTGAAGAAATATTATGTATGTTAGGCAACTTACAAAGAAAGTCTGAACCTTTGTGGCTTTATGTATTTGAAAGAACAAGACAACTTATGTTTTATAAATGTGATACTTGTAATATCATGATGACAGTATTAAAAAAATAAAATCAACATTTATATGTGTAATATTTTTGTGTTAGTTTTAAACTTTAAAGTAATATAAATTATATCATACCACTACTTATATTATAGTATTTTGATTAATAAAGGACACAAATTCTAACGTTCAAGATGCACTTGAAGGCACTAAAGGTGAGATTACCTTCAAGCTAGTCCAGAAGTCTCAATTGACTTGATGACAAGTCATGATAATGTGGTCATGACAAATGCGATTTCGATCAAGTCTCACCAAGGAAAAGCCTTTTAAGACCCTCTGATAATCATTGAAAACCAACCATTAGGTTTTTTCACTAATGAAAACGAATAGTACAGATGTTCATTGAAACTACAAACTTTGAAGTCAGATCGATATTTAACATTCACGTTCAGCACACTGACTAGACATTTTTGATTGAATAGTTTGCAACTTTAGTAAATAAAGACGAAGATTGTTTTCGTTCATTTTACCGCTATTGTTCACTATCAAAACAAAGTTTACTTGATGGTAGACTCGATACTGAGTTGTCTAGGTAGGTACCACCACAGTTCCAGATATCGTCCCGCCAAATAAGAGTGCTATGCACTTTTGTGTTACACATTGCAAAGTGTACAGGACTCTCAGGGACGCTCACCCAGTGGCGTGCACTCCATATATAAATATAAGCAGTACGTCCAGACAACCAGGAATGTTTTATCCGAACTGGGAAATATAGCACAGAGTGATTTGCATAATACGGTCTATCAGTAAAAAAATATACGTATATTATGAAATCCAAACTTTAACTCAACATTTTCAGCATGTGAAATAAATAACATTCAAGCAGCACATGTTTGGAATCATAATTTGATATTTACAAGAAACTAATTGTATAAAATTATTAAATGGTTACAATTTAATAACATCCTTCATGTCCTTCATGTATTATCACAGTTTTTGTTCGATAATTTCAATTCATTAAATCGATTTTATGACGAATTTACTCAGATATGAATACTCATAATATACGAGTGTAAGCGAACTCAGACAAGACAAAAATTTCACTTTCTGTAGGCCTTATTAGTGTAATAACTGGCAGTTTGTTGATGAATACAATTGGTTTCACTTAAGTCTTTAAATTACTTTTTAACAAAATGAAACGGACGGCCAGTACGCTCACCTGATGGTAAGTGACAGGCCTGACCGTGACAGAGCGGCATTGAAGGAGACCAAAAACTGATAAACATTATAATCTCCAAAAACACCCACCAATCCGCATTGGACTTATGCGATGGGCTATGGCTTTTTACGGCGTGCGCAGGTTTCCTCACGATGTTTTCCTTCACTGTAAGAGCGTCGGATAAACGTACATATCATTTTGGAAATTCTAAATGAAATTGATACGTGGCGGGATTAGAACCCGCATGCTTCCGATCGGAAGGCAACGGTCCACACCAGTGAACCACCGACGCTCTTTTAAAACGGATCACATAGTAATGTCGGAAGAAATCATATTAAATAAATATACACTGACATTCACACAGCGCCATCTAGCCCCAAGGTAAGCGTGAAGCCTGTATCATTGACACCCAGACCATTACAAACGGACATGTTCATGCATATAATGTTTGTACTGCCCGGGGATCGAACCCGGAACCCTTGTATATTCCAGTCGACGTCTCAACACGAAATGGGTCGTCAAAATATATTATCCATACTATGTACTAATACTACCTATGAGGTGATTACACCATCATTTCCATTCGACCATTAGGTCAAGACGTCGGCTACTACACAAAGGGTTCCGGTTTCGATCCCCGGCAGTACAAACATTTTGTGCATGAACATGTCTGTTTGTAATGGTTTAGGTGTTTCTATGTATAATCTGTATGTGTTTACAAAAATATATATAAGTATGTCTATCAGTTGTTTAGTACTTACAAGCTCGCTTAATATGGGGCTACATGGTGCTGTGTGAGTGTCAGTTGATATATATTTTTGTAATACTAGTATACAAATGGTATAAACGGGATCGCTTAACCTCGTCTCTAGTAATAGATGAACCGCGTCCGGTAAGATAAGTAGCCGACGTAAACTGCAAACGGCCAAGGGAGCCAATCAGTGATTCGTTAGGAACATCGGATTACATTTCCTGATTAGACATGACTTTTTTTAATATAATTATTATTCATGGAACGAGTATAGACTTGGAGTCTCTCTTAGGTTTTAAATCTCCGAAATTGTTTAATACGTAAGACAATTAAAATTACCGACATAGCCGCCGGATCAGCAGTTGAAGTGGTAGTGGGCTGGAAACGTATGTCGTAGAACCGATGGCCGTTGGAGCAGACGAGTTCTGGAGTGGAGACCGCGTCTCGGCAAGCATAGCGTAGGACGCTCTCCGGCCCGATGGACTGACGACTTGTGAAAGTTCGCTGGTGGAGGCTGGATGTGGAAAGCGGAGGACCGGGATATCTGGCGCAAAATGAGGGAGACCTATGTCCAGCAGTGTACTGCAATAGGTTGAAGAGAGATTATTTATTACCAACTTTACCGACAAACAGCCTTACCAACCAATTTGGTAAAACGGTAGAGATGTCGGTTACTACCTTCACTAAGGGTTGGATTCTCGGCAAAACATTTGTGTGCATGAGCATGTCTGTTTATATTAGTTTCGGTTTTTATATGTATACTACGAAAAAGTACTTTTTAACATATATTTATCCGTTGCTTTGTACCCCTTATACAAGTTTCTGGTTTAAATTGCACTTAATCTCGCTGTCTAACGCTTTATGAATGTCGGTGAATATTTATGTATTTATTTTCATGACAAATGATTTCCCATATTTTTTATAGTTTAATTGATTTTAAGCAGAGATTGTGAGCCAATTTCCGCAAAGAATCAATTATGCAAAGAAGGCAAATTACTTGCAGTAGGTTGGACGTAATAGGTGATGATGATATTGATTCCACTTTTATATACCAACTTATAAAAATGTATCCAATGAATCTACTTTATTTTATGCTTATAGATTTCACCTTTTTACTTCATTATTGTGTTTTCCGCCTGTTCCTTGAATTTGGTTATATTGTCCGATTACTGTATTTTTTTATCTAGAATAATGACCTTACCCTAAGTTAACAATACTGTTGCTCATTGTAGCCATCTACGAAATAAAAAATAAGAAATATTATTATGTCTGATAGGAAATATTATTACTTATATAAAATCGATAGGTACTTTACTGCTACACTGCATCGTAATTATCTTTGTTTATAGCGTGTAAGTAATTGAAAGGTTAGATATGTGTTCTGACTTTCATAAGTGCTTATTTTAAGCCTGATTGAAAAAATGAATTTTACTTTAACTTAGAATAAGCCAAAAAGCACTCATCGACAAATAATAAACCTTAAAATCCTCGGGGCTCTTACCGCCGTCAAATTCGTCATAACCAAGTAAAATTTGTTTGAAAAAAGTAGCTACTGAATTTCTTGCTGGATTCTTCTCAGTAGACGAGAGTCCGAACCAGTAGTAGCCTCATTTGACAATCATAAGTGTTTTATGGACCGAAATTAAATATATATTTTTTTATTTTATCTAGTAATGTTTTTTTTTTTTTGAAATTTTAAATGCTTACGAACTAGTGATTACGTTTGACAAGCGTAACCGCTCTAGCGCACATTAGCTTCGTTTAGTGTTCAATGGTACGTTAGGGAAGTGTTTCAATTAGGGCTTTCGACGATCCAGTGAACATTTATCCAGCCAAAGATTAAAATATAATATAGATAATAAATATGATTATAAATAATTTTAAGTAAAGAATAATATGAAAAACTATTCTTCAAAATTCCCAATAGATGAATTTGTTAAAAATAAACATTGACGGGCCCGTGAATCTTAGGATTTCGAAAATAGAATAATCATAATAAGTTAATTTAATAATTTCCACAACAGGCATAACCTTTGTATATGTCATAATAAAACCATTTTACATGACATAATTTGAGTCTGGAACTAATATAAACCATGTCCATGCATACAAATTTTTGTATTGCACAGGGATGGAGCCCTTACCCTATCGTGACATAGTCAACTCCTCAACTATTACATCGGCATAAATAATAACAAGTATATATTGCTTGATTTGTATACAGAATCTTAGGATGGTTTTTAGTATTAATTTTTTCATAAAGTTTATATTGATTTGTATTTAGGCAAAGATACACGTGGAGACAGAGCAGCATTATTCGCATAGATTTTAACAAAAGCTGGTAAATTGAAGTATAATGATGAATGGGATCAGTTTCGGGATGACTTAACGCATTTTGTCCTTAATGGGAAATTGATGGAGCGACGACCCAAACTTGGCTTATGGCTTCAGTAGTTGGATCTTATATTATTTTGTAATTACAATGCTATTTAACTTTTGAATTTTTGACTTTGTTAGACATTATTATTTATGAACTTTGAAAATAAATTACATTAGTGAACTACTAATATATTAATTGTCTGAAAGACATGCATTACAAAAATTAACTCAAAATATTCCAAATGTCAAAAGTTTTTCGTGGCCACTTATTAAGGTCACTGCCGAGACCATGTTTCTTGTTACTAATGAGTTCGCTTGCTATTGTTTTATATTACTAAAACATGTAAGTTTAGCATCACTTACAAAAAAATAATAATTCATACGCTGCTATCTTAATAATTATGTTCGAACCAGATGCCAAATAAAATATACAAGAAAACACATTTAGTTTGCGATTGTATAAAATATACGAGCAGAATATATCGCATAACAGAAAACGAAACATAGGCCGACCCCCAACCAGATGAACAGATGACCTGATAAGGTGGCAGCTAGCAAATGAAAGTCAACTGCGAGGGATCGGTCCGCGTGGAAATCATCAAGGGATGCCTTCGTTCACCAGTGGATATTTTAGGCTGTAATAATGATGATGACGCTATAAAATACAAAGTACATATTGAAATCAATTTATGTTTTATTTTGTATTTGTTTTCCTGTTTAGAACGCTGGTCTTGTTTTTCAGTCTGAGAAACATCTGCGTTTGCCTCTTGCTCGATGAAGCTATGAAGCTATCTAGCCAAAAGCAAAAAGTCTCATAAAAAACCTTGAAATCCACGCTAGTCCAAGATCTAACAATGTTTGAAAACGCAAAAGCGTGTAAATAGTTATATTTTTTGTGAAGTTAAGACGCAACCCTAGCATCAATTAGAGCCGTTAACATCAGCTCGTCCATGACTTTGTCAGGAAACTACGTAATAATTGACAAAACGTAGGTTGTGGAGTCATACGCGTAAAGTAGTTGAAGGCGCTTTCCTTTTCCGTGTTATTGCTGTGTTCAGGTTTATACCAGTTCCTGATAAACTGGCTGGTTTGAATGGAACTCTACAAGAGAATGAAGTTTCAGCAATGAGATTTGCCTCTGTGTCTTAATAATATCACAGATAAAATAATATGAAACACTTCTGCTATCCCTAGCGTGAGTTCTTTACGCGTCTAAAGATCGCGTCGGGGTAGCCTTCATTTCCGTGACATTGAAGACAAGCTGCAGGTATGGCCACGTTTTACGGAAACCAGGAAGCTATGTGGGAAATAAATGTCTGGCCATGCCACCTCCACCCGGTCCCGTAGATGGGGCAGGCCCAAGAACTGTTGGCTTGACGTCGTACAGTATGATATGCGTGCTAATGGTGTAACAGTTATGGATGCTAAAGATCGTGCGAAGTGGAAAAGAAAGTGTCGGAAAGCGGACCCTGGGCTTCGGGGCACAAGCTCTCAAAGTAACCGGGAATATCGCTGAGATGATGATGACTTTTAGTGTGCAGCGATGGTCAACAATGGACTGGCTCAATCACATCATCTTCCGCCTGACTCGTCCTAGTGTATGGACTAATGCCTTTATATATCTTCATCATATCATAGCTTAGCTATCAGACTTAGGTGCTAAAGCAAGTTAATAATTTTCGCTACCTAGGAAGCACCGTAACATCTAGGTGCGACCTTGATGTCGAGATCAACAGAAGAATTGGTGCTGCTTCTTCATCCTTTGGGAAGTTGTATTCTATGGTTTTCTGCTCTCATGACTTGAAGTTGGCCACTAAAATATCTGTGTACATGGCGACAGTGCTGCCAAGTCTTCTATATTCTTCTGAGACGTGGTGTGTTTATCGTCAACACATTCGCGCTTTGGATAGATTTCATCACCGATGTGATATCATTATGAGGATAAGTTGGTCTGATCGTGTGCGTAATACCGAAGTGTTGCGTCGAGCTAATGTCGGTGGCATTGAATCGTACATCATGCGTCCTCAGCTTCGATGGTGCGGTCATATCATTCAGATCATTCATTCATTCAGGCTACTATACTAATGGTTTCGGGTTCGATCCCCGGGCAGTTCAATATTTGCATAAACATGTCTGTTTGTATCGGTCTGGGTGTTATCTATGTATAATATGTATGTGGGAGCGTCGGTGGCTCAGTGGTGCGGACTGTCGCCTTCCTACCGGGAGGGCTGAGGTTCGAATCCCGACACGTACCAATGTATTTTCGGATTTTCGAAAATATATGTACGGTATCCGACGCTCTTACGGTGAAGGAAAAAAACGTGAGGAAACCTTCATGCACGCTTGCGAAGAGATTCGAAGGTGTGTGTGAAGTCGTCCAATCCGCACTGGGCCCGCGTGGACGACTAAGGCCTAATCACCCTATACGGGTAGGCTCGTGGCCCTCGGTGGGGACGTTTAATGAGCTGATGATGATGACTATAGATTCTTGAGGAAATATGTTGGCAATGAACCAATAACATCGTATTCAGCCATTGATTTCTAATGTTTATATTATTATTAACGTAAAATTTTTTTCGCAAAAAATAATATTGAAATAAATAAATATTGTTTGTTTAGTTAGCTGGGACATTTTTTTTTCTTGATTTTTTTTCAGTTAACATTCTAACTTACTGTATTGTTCCTTTTTCTAACGACCCATTTGGTTAAAATGTGGTCTACTGCCTAGGCTAAAATATTTAAATTTTATAAATACTCAGTTTATTCATTTTTTACCCAATAGCTCTCAATGTTAATGAATTTAGTTGGAGATAAGTGTGAACTTCTGTAGATTATTAAATGTAATGTTAATGTTTAAAAATAAATTATCTTTGGCATAAATCGAGGTCAAATAAAATATTTTGTGTTTTAGGGCTTCCTGGCTGTTACGCGTATAAGTGCTTGTTGTATTTTCATTTATTTCGTTAGTTATACAATACTTATACAACAAATCAAACAGAATTGATGTAATTGAATAACTTTACACGTCCGTATGGTTCCAAATACGATGGATAACGCATAACCAGCCAATAAAAGTTATCTGATATCTAGTAACGAGATCAGGACTTTGAGCCCGAGGGAGGCTTCGAGAAGAATCTAATGATCGACGCATCTCCGATTTACTTACGCAGACGTTAACTTAAAGCTGAGTTTTTCAGATCATTTTTACTAGTGAAATTGGATGTTACTAAAACTGGTTAATAATGTTTATTAATTATTAAAAATAGCGTACAGCATTAAAAGGTGGTATGAGCTTTTGTTTGACGATCGTGGAAGTCAAGAATTATCGCAATGATAGGCAGAAGGAAGGGTGACCGATATTTTATTACTACAAAGTGTACAGGAAGGTCGGAACGCTCACCTGATGGTAAATGATACGCCTGAACATAACAGAGCAGCATTGAATGCGACCAACAACTGATAGATTGTAATTATTCTCCATCAATGCCGCACTGCGCCCAACTGATGTTAGGTCTCTTATACTCGGTAATTTTACTCAATTATCTTCGTGCTTTGTAAAGCACATTATACCCATACCTATTAACTATCTTAGGATGCGAGTAGTTTTCACCAATACGCATAGAGTCCGCGCAGTAACCACTTTTTGCCTTGCCATCTTAAAAGGAATGAATGTACCTTTCAGTGGAACGTTGTAAGCTAATTTAGTTATAGGTACTAATGCTATAAAAAGTATGTTTGTCAGTTGTTAAATATTCATTATTTAGACTAGATGCTTAGTTCATGGTCGGTGGCTTATTTCTAAAGGATTTTTATTATTATTTTTTATTTGAAACTAATGGTTATATGAATATACACAAATACGGTACAGTATACACAAAACATTGATTTAAATTTACAACGAAAGAACACTAAAATAAATGAAAAATTCTAATATAATACATAAAAATGGCTTAAATTTTTTTTTAATAAATATAACGTAATTATATTGCGTTGCGACTCATAAACCTCACGGACTCACTCAGCGTAAAGCAGGGCGCCAAGGTACCATCTGGTTCTGTTTTACGCACAACAAGAATAACAAACATATGAGAACTCAGGATATTAATTTCAGTGTCGTGTTTAAAAGCAACTAAGTATTTAAATATTTACTTTCTGAAAATTAATAATAATCTCCTTTACTGTGTGTTGAGTAGAATTGCAAAGTCAAAAATTTTGTTAAAAAATGTAATTGCTTGCCTAGTGTTTCTTTGCTTTATTCTTTACCGAATTTCCTGATATAGATAGGAGAAATAAAAAATATATATAAAATCTGCGCCTGTGTTTGGGAAATAAAGCTTTTTCCAAAAAAATCAGAGTAGTCCCAATAATGAAAAAGTCATCCAATTTTGATGTTTTTAGTTTTACAGCCAGACTTTTCATTATATTATATAAAGGATGCATGAATGAGTATTAGATTATTATTAAATTGTAAGCCTATTCTTATGTAGCGTATATTTTATTGTTAGAGTAACTATTTGAATAAGAATAATAATATTTTGATTGAAAACTACAAACTATGTAGGCTACAGACGAACAATGTGATGTTATAGCAATGATGTAAAAAGTGTATATTCGTGATATGCTCACGAAACAATCGAATAAAGTGTTCCAAAGGCAGCGACAGATACACATTTCGAATGAGCATACAAACAATATACAAACTGAATTCTCTTTGGCGTTTCGTTGTTGAGGCGGTGGCGTATCTACCCTTTAATATACAGAATATCATTGTGTAATAGTTAAGAAGTTGTATTCATATCAGTGGATATGTATTCATTCATTTATGTCACTTTAACCCTTTGACCAACAATGACGCCTTAAAGCGCCACACACAATACATTTTCTATTGTGTCTGAATTCCCGGCGTTCAATGGGTTATAAAAAATCTGAGTAGTATTAATCGACGATACACCAGTATAAACGTAGTGTTTTATTGAATCTATGATATACACGTAACTCACTTTGCCGTTTGCGTTATTTCAGTTTTGTGAAGTGTTATATTAATATCTTTTTTTACATCAAAAGAATGTTAACCTTGTTATGAATGCTGTTTGTAATATTGCAATAACCCTTTTTTCATGCATATGAATATAATATATACGATACATACACCAAAACATTTTTTTTAAACTGCTGTCTGTCTGTATGTTTCGGGTAATCTCTAAAACGCTGGACGGATTTGGGCGGGACGGAATTTGGCAGGCAGCTGATTTAATAATGAAAAAATTTAGCTACTTTTATATTAGAAAATAATTTTTGTTTTGAAAAATAAATCAATGTTTTACCGCGTCAACTGCGCACTTTTAGGTTATTTATAATAATTAAGATCCAAGACACCTTTAGAGTAACCTATGCCTGTGCCAAATGACTCCGCTCTTTTTAACAACAGTACTTTGTTATATCATATTTAAAATACAAAAATGGTCCGCTCAGTATTTGCAATACTAAAATAACATTGGTCCTATGCTAACGCAGATTACTTCGCAATCGATTGGAATTCTTAGAAGGCGTTTTTAGTAAACTTGGTGTCGTGAGTTTATGTTTATTGCTCTTGAATTAATATCATGGTGCTCTTTGTTCTTATAACACAACTGTATTGTAGAGTTGCCATGACTTAAGTTTGTTTTTTTTTAAATAAAAATAAATATCCACAGGCAGTCACACAGCCCCAAAGTAAGCATACGCCTGTTATGTGTGTACTAAATAACAGATAAACATACTTATATTTAAATAGTATACATATATATGTATGTAATGAACACTATCTGTTTGTATTGGTATATTAATTATAATATAATATATATAAGTATATTAATTAGGTATATTAATTATAATATACCAATACAAACAGATAATAAAAATAAAAATAAAATAAATATCCACTGACATTCACACAGCGCCATCTAGCCCCAAGTTAAGCGTGAAGCCTGTATTATGGGTACTAAACAACGGATAAATACTTATATACATTTTTTTTGTAAATAAATACATATTATACATAGAAAACACCCAGACTACAAACAGACATGTTCATGCACACAAATGTTTGTACTGCCCGGGTATCGAAACCGGAACCCTTGGTGTACGAGTAGTAGCCGACGTCTTAACCATAACACCAGATGGGTCGTCAAATCAAACAAAGCGACTCTCATTATGCGGCCTCGAATTCTGGAAACAACCAATTTTGGATCACATAACAAACTCAACTCATCACTCAGTCCACAAACCATGGGGGCAACCACTTATCATCATTAAATTAAAACTCGAAATGAAACAATTTTAGTACTGAAAATATTTCCTCATTTTCAAGAAGCTGTGCTAAAAATAATAGCAATAACACTTGTTAATTAAACAAGTACAGACACAGCCTTTTTCTGTTGGATTTCTTTAAAAGTAGGTTGGTTTTGTAATTAAGAAACATTCTGAAATATTTAACTGAGAAATATAAAAGTACCTTTACATAAATTTGTAAGTTTGGAAAGTTTATACGCAAATCGGATACGGAATAGTTACTAAACCAAAAGGGATATTATTTTATATTATTTTTTACCAAAATATATAACGGTCCTGAAAGACTGAATTAAAATGAGACTAAGCTACAATTGGTAAAAGGACCTACACATATTATCCATAGGTCGCTGGTTCAGATCCGGCTCGAAGGACCATAAAGTTGTACGGAACACCTTTAAATGATACTGTTTTAGTTGATTTAAGAGTTTATTAATATAATTTCACTAAGACTACTGATTTGATAATGATATATGATACAATTGATATGAGCGCGCGTCCGCCTTGATGTCGGTTGAAAACGTGTACTGTCTAGGTTAAGTAAATGACGTGTAAAATGAATTGACCTAATTAGAAATACCGCGGAATATGATTGAATGCCGGTTGCACCCACAGATTTCCCAATACAGGAGATGGGGCAAGCCGCGTTTAAAGTGCGACAACTGTAAGCTCAACGAGCATACACTGGCTACCAGTTTATGCTCTTTGAGACGAGTCAAGACCACGAATATTACACGGAAATTAATTACCGTTTTTTTTCCAAAATGCCATCCTGTGCAATTGTAACATGCCATCATCGCAATGAATCAGTAAATTTACCAAGAAATATAATAGCTTTTCACAGTAAGAACCGAAAAGAAATTGCGACACTGGGACTGCCTATAAATTTGGCGGCTTGTC
>PQWD01005901.1:34303-150325 GCA_019425675.1 Leucinodes orbonalis | reverse complement strand
AGAAGTGGCTGCGATGGGTTGCACGAAACATTTTCAATAAGAAAAACAAAATAAATAGTAATTCAATGCAAAAGACACCTAAAATGTAAATGCACCAAACAGATCTAGGTCCAAAAGTCGCTTTCGAGATCATTACTTTCAAAAATGAGTTTTAAACAGTTCATTCAACCGAAACAAATCACTTTTCTAATGAAATGTTGCACGTTTGACGTAGTCATTACATCACATTGAATCGTTAGCATTAGTAAAAGTGATTAAATGTAGTAGTATGATAAACGTTATGGTTCTAAAGTAAGAGACGATTTAAAAAATCTAAGATCACGAAATAGAATCACAGTGCAGTTAAGAGCAAGACCATATTGTTATTCATAACATAATATTACAGATTTATTTAACAGAAAGCTTTATTACTAGTGCTAGTACCTAAATGACGCCAATCTAATATCGGCAACCATTGATTCCGAATAATTGTTATAGTGACAATGAGATATAAAAGTTCTTTTTTTTAAACTACCTACTACTAACTGTTATCCGTAGATGGACTTCACAGCTTCGTTGGGCAAATGGCGAGATGGCTCTCAGCCTTCCTTATAAAAGTTCAACGTACGTACAAATCCTTCTACTCGGGCGTTGCCAATGTCTCAAAACTAGCATTTAACATTTAGCCACCGTGTACTCAATGTACGCTTGATGTGTACCGGTTTCCACGGTGCTAGAGTCTACGAGCGTACTTTGCGTGCAAGAGACAAGAATCTGTCACGTCACGTGTGAACGTGCGCATGCGCCGGCACATACGCCCGCATGTGACTCACAGCGCGTTGACCCGTCTCGCGGGCCGGACGTGTCCGATATTGCTGCAAAACACATCGTGTTATTTCAACCGGTTTTACCCATGCGGTGATCTATTTGATTGTAAACACTTGGAGTATTACTTAACGAGTAGATACAGTCAAATGACGGTGGTACAGTCAGCTTCTAACACTCAATTTAAGCTTCATCAATCTATGTCGACTTTTTGTCAATTGCAAATACGAGTTCTTCTTTGTCGTTGCACTCTTGACAGAGTGGTCGTGGTCGTAATTTCAGCTGTCAGTGGCTCGCTTAACAATACGCCGCCATTCCTGTCTGATGGCCGCCTTTCTGGTGCAGACGTGCAGGGAACTATCTACAGCTGCTTTTATTTGGTCCGTCCATCTCATAGGCGCTCTACCTCGCGCTCGGGTGCCCTCAACTTTACCCTGTACCACGAGGCGCTCGATCGACTTATTGCCACGACGGGATACATGTCCAAAGAAACCCAGAACTCGAGTTTGCACAATAGAAGACAGACGCTGCTTGATGCCGAGTTCCTGCAGTATGGAGACGTTTGTACGGAATTGATATTACTCGTATAATCTTCTTACCTAAAGTAGGGCTAGATAGCGCCGTGTGATTGTTGACGGTTGTTTATTGATGATCAATCCGACCCAACCTATTTGGTTTTTTTTATATTTTGCTGGGTTTGCTCTTGGGCACGGACTGTCTTAATAGAAGACACGTGCTCTAAGGTGGAACGAGCTTGCCCAGAAAAAGCCTTTACACTCGTTTTTAGAATGCTACAGTGTAGTATGTGGCCGGCAACACAGACGCAGGCAGATTATTCTATTCATTTGTAGAAAAGCATAATGAAAGTAGACGCGACACGCTTAGTGCGAATACGGAGGACGTCAACGACAAACGGACGAAATGTTACAGTACGGCTTGATGACCTATGGTGAAAAGGATGACGATCGGAGCAGTGCATGAAGCTCGGAAACACACTCGTCAAAGAAGAGCCTATAAAAAAAACCGACAAACATGCAACTTTACGCGGTGGAAAAAGCCTTGCAGTTTGTGATTAACGAGTGCCTTGGAGTTTGTGACTATCGCCAATGAGTTTTCTTGCTCTGCAATCGATTGAGTCCAATACAGCAAGATGTCATTTTTCTGGATCATTCCAAAGGTTACTGCAGTACTCCATGTTAGGTCGGACTTAAGTTCGTATAAAGACAGAAGCTGACCAGGTTAGAAGTGCCGCTTCACCTTATTTAGTATGAATCCCCATTTTTTTGCGGCTTTTATGACTATGAGCTCAATGTTTTTGCTGAATATAAGAGTACTCAACAACTCCGCGCCAAATTAGTTCACAGGGACAAACGTGCCACGAAAAGACCGTGTAGTGTTCGATGCACTTTTTTTGGCTGAAAACAAGGCCTTACTAGCAGGTATACCATCCGGTTCATTGGCCTTAATGTATGTTTATGTTTCTAAACTGTTTTCAAAATCAGACATGCTATTTCTGTTACAAATGGGTGTATTTGAAAATCTAGACCGAAAGAGTAACTATACAGTAATTTAGTCACAAAATTTTCACTACAAATGATCACTGAATTGTTAATTCACGATATTGATGATTGGTGACGGGCAGCGCGCTTTTTGTCACTTCCTACTTTCTCTTTTACTTGCATAGTATTACAGTAGACTTTCACAAGCCATAAAACGATTATATACACTGTACGTATAATATGTCGTTATTCTACAAAGCAGTAATAGTGGTAAAAGGTAAATCATAGAAATGTTGTTAAATTTCTTTGCTACAAATTATACACTAAAACGCGGTTTTTAAACTATCCAATGAGATCTGTCTATATTCTCTATCCAAAGATTGCCTGGAAGAGATTGCCATGTGCAATAAGGCCGCCCATTGTACTTTCTTTCATCCATACTTTATAGTATTTGTTTGTATATTTTAAGTGTACAATAAAGAATAAAATAAATAAATAAACGTTAAAAAACCAAAAAGTATTTGTCGTAAAAGTAAGGTATTATTCAAACTATCCACCTCCTGTGATCGTCTTACGATAAATATCTCACCAACTTAAATGTTAAGTGGCGTTTCATCATCTCTGCCTACCCTTCTGGGACCAAGGCGTGAGCTTTATTTATTTTATTTTTATTTAAATCTTAAAAATATGAAAAGACTATCGAACATTGATTTGTATATGTACCTCAACGCTATCGAAAGTAAAAATTGCTGTTAGTCTTTAAACATACATGTAAAACATACATGTGTACATGTAAGTACAATAAACTAAAGAAGTTCTAATGTTTAATTAAAAGATGGTCATAACTACAACCTAAAAAGACTAGATCCTAAAAGACAAATTGTCTCATTAATTCGAAACAAGGGCATCCGATGTCGAATCACTACGTAACATGAGAACCAACATGTTGCAACTTGTTCTTGAAGACAATACTCAAATACCGGACGAAGAAATAAACAGAGTCAGATTAGCAATTCCATAACGATCTATAGGTACTTGTGTTTAACAGGCTTACTGTTGCCGCACCAAATATTGATTCGATTTTTTTAAAAATGGTTAGATGGCGTATAAAATGTTGACTTATCTTAAACATTAATATTAAATAAAGATGATGAACGCATGGCTTTGATGTTGAACTCGAATCCGTCCATCATCAAAGTCAATCCGGACCAAGTACTGTGAATTCAATAAGAATGTGATGATAAACCACTGTAACACTGCACTTTTCCGCGATAACTGAAGTATTTATTACAAGCGACAATATGTATAATCAGTGGAAAATTGTTTCCAACCAAATAATACCAAAAAATTATCTCACAAGGAAACCGGGTAATCGATATGAGGATGTATCAATTCTTACCGTGCCACCGAAGCCACAAAACTGTATGGTGACGTTACATTGTAACTTTTATCTCATCCGTGTGTACAGACATGTATTACTTGTATACGTAAAGGTAGTCTTCAGAGGCGGTGAACGTCTAGGAGATCTAACGAGTAAGGATTTTACGGTACAAATTCAGAGAGACGACTGCAGGGACCATTTTAAAAAGACTTTTAAAACTTTTAAAACTTTCCTGTGATATGTACCAGACAGTCGTTTTAACCTTACCGTGATGTTTTATGTCATCAAGTTATGTCATCGTTTTGAACGTAAAACTGTATAGTAATTTCTTTTACAATAGGTGTAAATTACATATAACATTTTTTACGTTTAAAAATGGAATAGTACATTAAATTTATTTGTAATTAAAGCAACCAATATATATATATATATATATATATATATATATATATATAATATATATTATATATGAAAGCAATTAAACATTGAATAGAAATGAATTTTATCAATATTGCCGTCTGATTTTAAACATTTCTGACCTACAAAAAGCTATTTATTGATTTCAAACTTATAGACGGCCATTTTCTTTTCAGTAGATAACCTTATAAACGAAGAAGTGTGAGTGTAAGAGTGTAATTCCCCATCTTTACACCTAGTCAGAGTGACTCCGGCATGGGCGAACGTTGACCACCAAACGGGTCGGATGCCAGTCGCGACCTGGCGTGACCTCGGCCGACGACCGCACCCGACGAATTGATATTGCAGCTAATGTACATTTTAAGTATGCCTTTTATTTATATCAGTAGATCCACGTGGCTTAATGGTTGAGAAGTCGGCTATTGGATCAAGTTCGACCCCGGATGAACGAATGCTGCTAGCCGTTCTCTTCTAAATTAGGGGTGACGATTTATTCGTCTGCCGTCACTAAACGAAACACACTGAGACAGTATTAACCAATTAAACGCCAGATTTCCAGATACACTAGAAATTCTATTGTGCCTGAATTTATATACCTGTGGCGGTTAAAGGGTTAATTAATATTCATAAATTGTAACAAATATTATCATGTAATTTTGTTTTAGTTTAACCATCTTCGTAAATTTTAAAAATTGAAGTATATTGGTTCCATTTGCATATTTTTCAGAATGGGGTTATAAAGAGTTTTCATAGGTTATTGGAATTTTTATGTCAGAGCACGATCCTGCGGAGTTATTGCATACTTTTATCGTATGGCATACCAAATGTTACTTATTATGTTACGCCTATAATACATATCAGCGTCGGCAGTTCTTCGATGTGTTTCTCATATATTACCTGTAACAAAGAAATATTTTATTATCAGTATGGTAATCATTGCAACGATCATATTAAAATCATGAAAACAACTGATAAAACTCATAGCGGAGTACCAATGTCATTGAACTCACATCACCTAGATCTCGTCAGGCTTAGTAATGATGTATATACAGCAATAGTCAATATAAAAGTCAATACGCATGATGCTTTTACAGACGTAAACGCAACAAAATAAAGTAACGTAAACTATTTATTAAATTCCATAAATTGAGAAAAAAGCATCGGTAAGTGCACTGTGTAGTTGCAAATGACTGAGACATTTTTTTTTATCCCCTTAACCAGTACACGCCTATACTAACAGTGACCTTAATCTCACCTACTTCTCAGCTATGTATGACCTATTTTATACACCGCATCTATTTGATAAAACTTTAGCTATGAATATAAGTATACTAATTAACTCTTAAAACGTGGAAAAGTGCAATCAACTATTATATATTTCATATCAGGTGACTGGGAGGTGACGGATTAAATAACTCAAAAATAAACTCACAAGTTGTTTTTAACAGAGATTGAATCCACGACTCCCAGTTTTTCATCGATCAGCAAACTCACCGAGCCCGTGTATACATAAAGATTACTTCACTCATTGCCCCAAACAAATCAATAGATTCAAAACAAACACTCCAAAACCAGATACGTGGACACTGGACATATCCAAATAATCCGCACTTAATAAAATAGAAAACCCATTGTTCGCACAGGTCGTGTTTTATTTCAAACCGCCACGTTTGTATTACGTGAACAAACTAGACGGTATTGATGTCTGTAACACAAAACGCATGTTTAATGAACAGTCCGCTTTGCCCGCCGGCTGTGACGCCCAACTTATTGAATCGCACTCCGCGATGGATGTTCCATTCAACCACTGGGATGCAAGGAAATGGAAACTGTACGGTGTACATGGCCGGTACAAGAATTCAAAGGATAGCAGCGGAACGAGCTTTGTAAGAGCATATGTTAAAAAATCATTCAGGATTTTTACTTTTTAAATAAAAAGTGCAACCAGCACGTTCGCCTAAGTGTAACGTGAATATGTATTCAAGGAAATCAGTGACTTTAAGCAGTGATTAGTTTGCTCTGGCCTGCACACATCACCCGAGAAGACAGATGTTGGCTCTCACCAGTAATTCCACTAGCAAAAAAATTAAACTATTTTTTACAAAACCTAAAATTGTATTTTCAATCATTATCAAGGAAACCAATTATTTCATTAATATACCCAATTAAGTATTACTTGTTTGGGATGAACTAGAAATGCATCAATTTGTACGACAAATAAGAACGAAAACCATGATATTCGAGACATACTCCGCTCATCGCTTAGGACTTAAACATCGAAGTGTCAATAAGCGTTGACAACTTTATCTGAGCTCACTATGCGGCCAGTTCGAGCTCACTAAACACGCGAACGTAGACATTCGACACTTCCTGACTTTACCGTAACTGATTTATTTTATAGTATGGCATTTCATATGGCAAATATACATACATGTTTATTAGTTATCATGTTAGAAATGAGTAAAAAAAAATCACTCCAGTCACCGATTTAATTCGTAAGGAAAGAATCTTCTTGTCAATTTGTTCGTATATCTATTTTGTTTCACATTCATCCTTCAGTTTCTGAGTTTAGTTCAGTATACGATAAATCGTATTATAGCCAGGATTTGAGATCAGCAATCATTTAATTTGTTAATATCTAGAGAAGATTAAATAATGAACCGGTCATGAAACACTATCAGCCGTCTGATTTGCGAGCCAAATCTGCTTTTAATGAAGACAAATGTTTGATGTCATATAATCCATCTGTGGATAGATCAGATACCATTACGTAACTGAGCACGATAAAGTAAATAGTCTTTAGCTACGACTTACGTGTAGTACGTAAATATATGCTTTCTCTTAAATGTCATGAAAATATGTATAAAATGCACATCTATTTTTTTATTAGTCAATTAACATATGATTAATATGGGTAATTTCGTTTTTAAGTTTAGCTTTTACGTCCCAGTGAAGAAATGTAATGACAGCCAAATCTGTTACCGCCTGGCAATCAGTGTTGATTTTCTCTTCCACGACTCTCTTCATTGAAGTACGTTGGATGGAAGCCCGCCACAGTTGAGCATGCGGTCATGGTCTAGGGGTCTACGCTTCGATTCGAAGTGTGCGCGGACCCAGCAGTAAACGTAGTCGAAGTAAAATTTCCCAGATTACAAATAAAATAAAGAAAAATAACAATTCTTTTGAAGGGCTCGTTAAGTTCTTGGGTCTCGGCTACCGATACACAAAATCCACGTGAGGCCGTAAGGCGGTTTGGAATCTGAAACTAGGGTTGCATTGATTGTTCATAAAACTGACTTTACGTACATAGTGTAGTTTTCTTCTAAACGACTATAATAGAAGAATTCAACACAACTTAGAAAAGCGTTGAGTTGCAGATAGGTTTACAATATTAAGACACGTACATCGGCATTGTGAAACACACCTTACAGTTTGGTTTCTAATTCACGCTCAGACGCGCGGAATAGCGGGCGGTATGATTAATTCAAAGTGCACTATTTCATTTTAGTCAAAACGCAATACATCATGATAAAAGTGGCACCAATTAAGATACACACGCCGAACATAATTCACGGCGCGCCCGCCAAGTGTGTGTCGTTCTCGTTAAGTACCGTATATTAGAATTAGGCTACGTTTACAACGACTACGTAACGAAATACAAGTGAGTTCAGTGCGTCTAACACAGACAACGTACGAGTAGGTACTCTCTAGGTGCTATTCGTGTAAATTAGCTTAAAAAATAACGTTTAATGCATATCTTATTAACAGTAGTTTCAATAATTATAGTAGGAAGCTCTCAAAGGACGACTTTTACCACTGATGATACAAAAATACAAAATAGTTTGATAATTTCTTCAAATTTACGAGACATAATTACGAGGTATATTACCGAATATTAATAAATACGCCACGTTAGCAAATTATATTCGTAACTTGTACGACTCGAGAGCGGAGCGGTATTAATCACAAAGTAGCCAAATTTAATGAATCAATCCCAGCGAGGCGAATAGTTGTAACATAACACACGACTACCGCGTGTAAAGAAGCTAGCACAGAACATCAGTTATCTTCAGAAGTGAGTGCTACCATTAATTAGACAGGTGAGAGGGGAAAGTCTCCTTTGCAGTTAATCATTTTTGCTTACAATCAAAAGATTATTGTGGTCAACTATTCTTTAAAGTTCCATCTTTCTCTAAGGAAACATACCCACCCATTTCTGAGGAAAGACGCTTATTTGCTTTGTTTACCTCTGTTTATATGAGACTGAATGAAATACTGATGAGGATAGTATAGAGTGAAGAAGTCCTCGTATTGATGGTAATTTTTAACCGAAATCAGCGACAGGTAAAAAACGTTTTGTAAAAATCTATTGAAGACTGGGTTGCTTACACAATTACCTTTATAATTATATTTTCGATTTAATTTAAATAAAAAGAAACTCTTATGTGATGTTACAGTAAAATTTAAACCAGGGCGTGCGGATTTATTCCTTTGCCGTGCATGTGCCTTAACTACTATCTGCAGGTAGGCTCAATACAAAGTCGTCTGGGTAGGTACCACCGCAGTGCCAGATATCGTCCCGTGAAATAGGATGTCATGCACTTTTGTGTTTCAGGATGAGGGCACTGTAGTGTGTAGTGTGTAATCACCGGGTGGTGGTCATGAGACCTAACATCTTTTGTTTCGGGTGACGGGCGCAGGGCGGTATTGACGAATAATAGTCATTTTATATCGTGGTTGTTTTGTTTTGTGACAGGCCTGTCACTTACCATCAGGAGAGCGAACTTACCATCCCGAACACATTATAACTTAAAAGGCCCCACTCCAAGGTATCAGGACTTCTACTAATCGATCTTTCAGTAAGGTAGGATTCAAACCAACTGAGTGGGACCCCGAATTCCCATATTTTGCAATTTTGTCAGTAGGATAGGGACGGAAACGTGTCGAATGCCTTCTGGAGATCAAGGAACACCGAGACATCGACGGTTACTATCTAAACAGGAGCGTACGTCTCTGTGAATTTTAAAACAGCATCTTCTGTTGAGTTATTTTTCTAAGCCGAATTGGTTAGGGTTCACAGGGATTTCAAGCTCGGAGTGCCGTTTGAAGTCACATCGAGTCCGTGCCCAAATTCAATCACACATAATTTGCCTTGCTCATGACAGGAAATATGAGGCTGAAACTAACAGAAAAATGTCATCTATAACTTTTGACTGGAACTTGCGAAACGAATTAAACATTTCTATTGGAAACAGCGTTTTTGCAACAAAGTTTTTTGCACCCTGGCCATCGCGTGTCATCACAGGAGATGTGCATAATTTGCTATTACAAAATTCGCCGGGGCCCAAACAAACATCGTTAGCGAGTCTAATCAACGGGACAGCGGCTTCCTGTCCGCTCAGATAACGAGCGGCGACTGAGGGTTAGCCAATGATGGCAACTCCACACTGTAGCTAGCTTGCTGGCTAATTACGACAGCTTAGCTTAATTAGACATAGCACAGTGTTTACTACATTTTGGCATATTAGTCAAAGCCTTGGAATGATTAGCTCAACGATGAAATTTTCAACGGTTCTATATAAGGTAAATTCAATATAATAAAAAAGTATACTAATTGCGGACTTCTCAACTGTCACACCAAATCTGTCATCAAAATACAGTTCAAATCATCATCAGTTCATTAAACGTCCCCACCGAGGGGCACGAGCCTACCCGTATAGGGTGATTAGGCCTTAGTCGTCCACGCGGACCCAGTGCGGATTGGACGACTTCACACACAACCTTCGAATCTCTTCGCAGGCATGCATGAAGGTTTCCTCACGATGTTTTCCTTCACCGTAAGAGCGTCGGATAACGTACATCTATTTTCGAAAATTCGAAAATACATTGGTACGTGTCGGGATTTGAACCTCAGCCCTCCCGGTAGGAAGGCGACAGTCCACACCAATGAGCCACCGACGCTCTTACAGTTCTAAATTATAAACAAATTTTGTATCTGTCAATTATTTTAGTTTTCTGATACACTTTCACTAATAGCTGGATATCAATTTTATATAATATGCGAGAAAATTTGCAATTTCAAAAGAGTATTGTCAAGCAAAGCAGAAACACAACCGTCTCAACTCTCTACAATATACAATACCTACAATACGCCATTAGGCGGAAATGTAAACTGTTCGTTGATAGCACAAAGAAAAAAAAACATTGAAAAATAACTTCATACCTAGACAGTAAATAGTCTACAAAAGCACTCTGTTTCATCAAACCAAATTGAGCAAATACTATTGACTTTTAGAAACACAAAAGGGTTCTTCAGTCATAAAAGGCGAGCAACACACTAAAGAGTTCTCAAGTGAAACATACCGTAATAAAATCCCACTCATCGCTTCGGTTCGTATGTAAAAGGTGACACGTAAACCGGCGCGCGACGAACCGACACGCTCCCACAACGTTGCCGTGTAGCGAGTAGGAAGAGAGTAGGTGCGATCGTATTATCCTAGGATAAGTGTTGTAAGGTAATTCTAGACTGTTCTTTAATTAAAACTTCAGGGCTCTAACGGTAATCAGGCTTGATATTGTTCTGTAGTGTTGTGCTGAATTCCATTTTGTACACATAAATTCTAAGCCTTCATGATTGACACACTATTTTAGCGAAACAACGGGTACACATAATTAATTCCTTTATCTTTCCAACATCTCATCATCATGCCATTAAACGTCAAACCGAGTGCGCATTCGCCGACTGCACGCTTGTGCGTGAGGTTGTCCTCAGGCATGCGCGGGTTTCCTCACGATGTTTTCCTTCACCGTATGAGCGTCGAATGACGTACATATAATTTCGAAAATTTAAAAACATATTAGTCCGTGGCGGGATTTGAACCTGCACCCTCCAGATCGGAAGGCAACAGTCCACACCATTGAGCCACCGACGCTCTCTATAAATAGGTAGGATTTAAGTTTAATTACAGATAGCATGTGGCGCAACGCAGCGCATTTTCTTATCAGCTCCTTTAGAACGCTAGGCAGAATTACATCGGTGTATGTCCAGATTACGCGCATCTCCCTAGGCGGTACCCGCCCACCCGATTCAATTTCACATACCGAGCTCACTCGCGGTTCGGTTGACTTTACTTTAAGATGGGATTTGAAAAGGGACAGAATCGAGAATCGCTATGCTAGAACAAACACACATTTTTATCTTTAAAATAAACTATCCTAAGAACTTATTCAGAATATATTTCCTTTAATTATTATTTACTACCAAGCATCAATCAAATACAACTATTTAGGTCGGTAACGAGGCGAATGACAATAATAATATGGATTTATTTCATCAAACTACACAAAAAAAATTGAATAGTGTGTACTAGGAACTCTTCTTTTAGGGACGTACTCGTAGTACCAATTAACTCAAAACCTTATCCCCCAAAGTGGTAGTAAGTAATAGAGCCGTTTTAAATATAGAACAAATATCCATTCATAAACTCTTGCATACAGCCTGAAAGGTAGCGAGTCTATTGCACTATCATACAAGATTCAGCAGGTGGAGCGTTAGTAGTAAAACAAACAGGTGTTAAGCTCGATTTGGAATAAAGAGAGCTTATCTCGTTAACTCTCGTTTTCTAGAGACGGAAGCCTTTTTAAAGACGTCAATCTGAAAAATACCCAACGGTTACCGAACAAGAATTATAAATTAATTTCGCTCAAGTAATAACACAAAAGATCCCTTTTTATAGAATACAACGACCCCAAATCATTGGTACATCTCCCAAGTCAGGGCGTCCACCCCCGGCCGGGGTTTGACCGCGGGCGAGCGCGTCCGTTGCACTCCCCGGCCCTACCGCGAGCGAATTTAATTACGTCACTATAAATCTCTTCGGGTCATCTTGTGTGCAGAACACGAGAAAAATGTACAGGGGAAGTAATGGTATTGGTGATTGTGCAATTTATGTGAACTGGCTTGCTTTATTTTGTATTGTCATATAAAGAACTTCTGAATAAGGGCAGACTTTTAGCCTTTAACCGCCAAGATACAATTGGAAATCAATTGTTCCTGTTGGACTAAAGGGTTAAAAAAAAATTTTTACCACTCCACTCTGAGGCGAATCAACACACAATGAAAAATGTATTGTTACCTAACCGTTTCTTGAAATGCATCAACAATCGAGAGGACAAGTGAAAGCGATTTTTAATCATAAATGTTTGCTTTAACACTCATTCTTTAACAACCAAAAGCTCGTATAACTAAAATAATAACTGTTAGAGGCTGTTTCCATAGCAAGAAATAAGCTGCTTATTGTCAAAAGTCGCAATTTGTGCGCTAATGGAATTCGACAAGCACACACAATTAAATTTACTTGGAGGACTTTCCTTTGAAGGCAAAGAAAAAGAACTTCGCACAAACATAACACATAATATTATTGTGTCTAACGATCGATTGTAAAAAGCGTTTCAAAAGAAAACGTGTACGAAACCTTACTCTTATACATATATTGTCTAACGAATGATTTAATGTCGCTTTATACCAAACAGCGGGTCAGTAATGGCAATGGCAATCACCAACCGCATACCTAAATGCGGAGACAAATGATTCTTCTCATCGAGCCTCCAGCGATCTTTCAAACTCAACAGCTACACGGAGAATCAGTAACATAAGATTTACCATACTAATATGAACGCAAACTTTAAATTAGATAACTGTTACACAAATATGTTTGCCATTAACCCTTCGACCGCCAATAACGCCTAAAGGTGCATGACACAATAGATTTTCTAGTCTAGAATTCCGGCGTTCAATTGATTAAATCATAACCTAGTACCGCGAAATGACACTATATACGTATCTAAACAATTAGTAATTTCAAAGCCGTAGCTGCGAGCTCCCAGCTGGCTCAATAACGCGGGCACTATTAAATTATATATTCAATTGTCATTTGCATTTAGGGGATTATACAGCTGAACTAATGGCCCATAAATTATAATTGATCATACCGTGGACTGGGGAATATTCAACAACAGATTTAGGCATGAAATTCATAAGTGTATACCCATCTAAAATATGTAACTAAATGATATTTTGAGAGACGTAGGCCTAGTAAACAGAATCGCGACTTGCAGAGTACAATCAGACCATCTTTTTTATGTTATGAAGTTTACAGGACGACCTGCTCGCTTCAGCAATTAATGAATCAGCCCACAACTGTCTAATACTGGAGTTGGGTCTACCAGAAAGAGCGACAACCATCCCGGTCTTGGAAATGAAGTCCAAGTCGACCGATCACGTCACCAGACGGTCTGATATTTGATGGAGACGAAACATGTTGTAATGGACTACGTTTTTGTAACCCCGCGCAATGGTGCGACGATTTGAACAAGGTTAACACATGATGGGTGCAGGATGTCTGTTTTGTTTACCATCAGGTGAAGAAACGCTCACCTGATTATAAATGAAACGTCTGCCAGACAAGTGCAGTGTTGTAGAAAACTTATAACTATGAATACATAAAAAATAGTCAATACTATGGAGCCTTTCATCCGATTTCTTTATATCTTTATGTCTGATTAAGACTACTACTGTTAAGTTTAATTGGCTCCATGTAGGATTCGAATCCACGACGGTCTAAACTAGTTGACACTAGGGTTAGACCAGTTTATTTAACAGCTCGTCACAGGCCAGCCTGTGAAGATGTGCCACAATCTCCATGTATGGCAGGCGCGTGAGTGACAGTTACCACTACCCTAAGTTACTGTTAATTAGGGTTAGTTTTAATGACAGAGAGTGCTGCTAGCCATCTTCTGATGAACAATTTGTTTCTAATCCACCTTAAATGGCAACCGTTGAGAGAGTAGGGGTGGTGACAATTTGTATTCTAATCTGCCTTCATCAGTTTTAAATACCCTCTCTCTCTCTTCAACGTATTTTAGCCAAAAACGATTCATATTAAATAGGTATTCTATGCCAAAAACACTAGATGGTTATCTGCCTCTGGATAGCACACAGCCATAAATCCCGTGGCCACGTACACTGCGGATTTCTGTTTATGCGCCGCCGCCAATTTATGGTGTGAGAGCTTTTGTAAAATTGATGAACGATGCAATTACGGGGCGATCGTTGGGCCGCCGGCGCCTGTAACGCGAGATTCGAATAACACGGCCTAACGGTAATGTGGCCTTTTAATTGTATACCATATTTGGCTGGCCAAAGTGGTTCAAACTACGCAGACTGGGATTTTCTGAACGATTCCCGCAGACAACAATATTTAGCATAATATTCTTGAATAACTTAAATATTTTATGCTTTACAGATTTAGTTACTTATTTAAACAATATACAGAACAGAAAGTGTCTACGAGCAAAAGGTACACAATAAAAAAATCTTTACGAATACAACAAAACCTCTAAGGGCAGGAAAGTAGTTACATTCAAACTCAAGTAAAAAGGGTTACCTTTTAAAGAGCTTATGTATATAGAAATTGTAGGTTAATAACGGATAATACGAGTACACGAAAATATCACAATACAAAGGACACGATCGAAAAGGAAACGCTATTCATCAAATATTAAGGTAGTTTGAAGGCAAAATCGTCCTTTTGCATACATAACTAGTTTGTTAAATAGTTGCTGAACAAATCGCTAAAACATACTCATACAACTTTTTAATGTACGTAGGTATATATAAATCAATTTATTGGATGCTCATATTATGCGTTTTATGTGCCCACACTTTTTGTTCAAAATAATAAGAATTGCAATGAATATGGCTGCCCGATGTCGTACAGTTTAGTCGCTAATTTGTGACGTAAAGATGTAAAGTCACATTATCCAGAAATTTCACTGCCTCTCTTACCATTGATCCTGGAAGCACAGCTATACCAAAAACATAATTATTGCTAACATAATTAGTACTATATAATTGAGGTTTAGGTGAGGCAGGCGACTTTAAACATGACTCGTTTTATACAATAAGTAAGTATGTTTTGATTATTCACGACAAAGCCTTAGCATGACAATTTTTTACCTTTTCCCAAAAAAAATGACGAACCTTTAATGTAGTAACGTAGTTTCCAAGCTAGCACTAAAACAGCTGTCAAAAAATAAATCTAAAACGTCCGCCATCTTTCCTCATTCAAATAACGAACACAATCACTTAACGATCCACATCCCAAAACATACAAGCCAACTAACAATAGTGTTGTGTGTAACTAAAACGAAATAGTCGTTATCGTTATCGAAGTGTGTGTTTATAAACCGCACAAAGAGGCGTGGGAGCTGCCGAAGGGTCAAGTTGACAATACAGCATTAAATTTCTATTAACTGCCAAGTTTACAGCGTAATCTGATAGCGTTTGAACAATTGGATACCCACTTTACGGATTCGAGTAAATCGGTGTGATCCGATACACAGTTACCACTTGATACTGTTGACTTTACTGTTTTTTATTAAATTTCAAGATACTTTTGTTTATACTGATCATTGTATTGTTTATAGTCAATAAGTTAGCCACTTGCTTGACACCATCTTTCATATTTTTTTTATTGAGGCGAGGTTTGTATAAACTTTACATATAATATGTAGCAACAATCTTTTATTAATCCAAAAGTTCCCGCAGTGAAATTAACTGGCGTCCTAAAAAATAACTTTTTGATTAGCTGGCAGCACATTACCAGGACCTTTGGACTTGCAAATGTAAATGGAGGTCTTAGCTTTTTACTTCGGCTACCACTATTGATGGTGGAATGGTAAGAGCAAAGGGCTGCCATATACTGCCCAATACCCTATTTTAAAAATGAGCAAGTCCAGTCGTATGACTGCTATAGTAAAATACCATGAACATAGCCTTGTCTACGGCTACACGGTCTCTTTTTGTACCAAACCAGGTGCAATTATGGCGGTCATTACATCTTACGTTCAAGGCAAATCCGCAGTGTAAACAATGTAAATAAATTGGATCTAAATTAGAAATATGTTTACATGTGTTCAAATTGAGAACAGTGAAGGTTACATTAAATTGCTTTAGTTGTGGAGGGTCAAAGATCTACTTCGAATTATTTCAATCAATTAGCAACCATTTCATTTGATTGTCGGTCGTTTTTTGTGAATCGTACCTACTATACTCTTTGCCTCCTTATGTGTACCCCGATCATTACAATCTGGCCGTCTTCAAGGCAAGAGTGAATAGGCTGTTTTAAGGCAGGCATGATCCAACCTCGGCCGCATCATCACATACCATCAGGTGAGATGGTGGTCAAATGTCTGCCTATAGAGGATAAAAAAAACTATAACCCATGTGCAGATTTTCAATCATCTTGTTTGTACTGTCTGCCTGCATACGTTGATTATAAGCACATTTAATTAGTAAATTATATTTTTAATTTCCCATAAATATGCCCTTATCAGCTTATTAATACGCAATCCCTACCAGAATAAAATCAAAGCGGCCCGCGGTCTACAAAGATTGGGAGCCCCTGCATTAGTCTGAGCAATTTAAATTCCGCACATTGCTGGAGCATTCCTAGTGGGGAGGACATGTCAAGAATAGCCACTACGCCGATACTACGGTATGCATGCAGTTTCATGTGTATGTTTATCTTTCAACAGATCTGGCGACTCACATTGCCGCCTCATTATTGTAGGGTTTTTAGTTAGGTGAAAAGATTAAATAATAATCTAGATTGATTTCTGCATTATTGAAAATAGGTACCTATTATATAAGATTCATTAAAGATATTTTCCACTGCAATTGCGTATGAAGTGACAATTTAACAAGTATGATATCTCAATATTAAGCTAAATGGTGACTACAAATCGAAATAATAAATAAAATTGTAATTGACAGTTGACGTAAGTTGATGGAATTCATAAGTTTACTCACATTGTCCTCATTATTGTAGTATTCTTGGTTAGTTGAAAGTATTGTACTTTTTATTTGCTTGTACACAGGCACCAAAATTAGGTTACATGACACCTGAACATACACTTACAACTAGTTTGGTTACGGCCCACTACAAGACAATAGTTACCTACAGTGAATTAAAATTATTAATTAATTATAGTGAATTCTAATAAACACTTCATTATAGAGAATTACGCCGAACAGTGAGCTTTCACGGGCTCTTAAAGCAAGTTATAGGCACCTTACTTAAAAGCGCTCTTAATTACCTCTTTTCAGGTACTGTATTCTTTACCCCCTAGGCGTGGAGATCATGGCAAAAGGATACAATGTTGTGGAGTCCCGTCTAAAACAGCGAACTGCTAAGAGCAAGGGAATGCATCTACTTGTAAAGTAACGTAACTAGAAAATATACAATTTAGATTAAACGTAGAAGTATGTACTCTTATATATGTCGCAGCCATCTAATTGGACGCCTAGGCCGTTCGTTAAACGCAGGCATTCAATTTAATGGCTGTAGAATAACTAGCTATGTCGTTGACCGCAACGTTTAACCAGATGGCTGAACGCTGTTTAGTCATTTCTTTGGCACTTTCATGTTTGATAATTATTTTGCCCGCCACTTTAATTATTTTACTTATAATTGCACAAAAAGCAGGAGATAATAAAACTTTAACATTCACCGTTTAAGCTGCTGGCGCCTGCTGGTTATTTTGATGACTACTAGCGCTGCAGTGGAGAAAATGAGAACTAAATTTCAATCACTTGGTTGAGCCTTTATCAGTCCTTTCGAAAGGGCTTTCTTTCAATATGCCAAGTTGTTAAACGTTGAGTGATCGGTATAGGCATACATTTGGATTGCGGCGTTTAACGAACGGCCTAGGCATCCAATTGGTTGGCTAACTTAACAGATGTCTACGACATACACATAAAAGCGTGTTAACAAGAACACAATAAGTCAATTATAAACATTTCCAATATTAGCAACCCCCTACCAGCCGTTACGCAACAAAATAATTGTTCTAATTTCAATTACTAAAAGGAAACCTTCCAGAGTCCTCACCTTGCTCGAGAATATATTTTTTATTATCAATTAAAATTTAATTAACGAGCACCGGCTGTTTTCGGCGAGACTGCGTTGAAATGTGTTTGTTTACGAAGGAGCTTGGACTTTGACAGGTGGGTGCGATCTATTATCAGGGCGAAACGAAGGGACATAAAGCGCCGGTGGTGCCATTTTGTTACACTCGGGAGGCGAGCGGGCGGAGTGAAGAACAAATTGAAAATGGAACTCACTCTGTGACAGACAAGTATGACGATGCGACACTCCATTCATCAGACACTGAATAGATGATTGCCAGATTAATAAATAATGGGCTGATATTAACGTGACATTTTCAATTCTGCGTTGTATTTGCAGTCTCCTTGGTCTTGTTATTCTTTATAAGATAGCTACTACCACTCTTTCTATAGCCTCTGTGAAACAATAATCTTATTTGATTCCGCATTATTGAAAATGAGTACATATTATACAAGATTTATTAAAGATATGTGTTACTACGATTGCGTATGAAGTAACAGTATAACAAGTTTGACATCTTAATACATATCAAGATAAATGTGACTACAAATCGAAATAATAAAGGTTACATTGTAATGGACAGTTGACATAAATTGACTGTATTGCCCGGTAAAGCTGTAAAGGCCATCTGCGGCCAACAGCAGTAGTCAGTTCGAAAAAAAATATAATAAATTGACGGAATTCATAATTTTACTGTGACCAATTAGCATCTTATTTTATAAATATTAAAGCAAGTTAACAGTTACCTATAAATTTGTTGGCATACATCTGCTTCACAACGAAAAGAGAAATTAAATAAAATTGTAACTACACGTTGTTTTAATTACTCAACTACTTAAAAAATTGTAGAGTTGTAAAACGCTAGAACTCAAATCAACATTGTACTAAAATATCACTTCTAACATAAATTATAATTGAACTCTAAAAGCCACAACGGCTACATCTTGACAAAGTCGTTCTCCAGCCACTTCTATCATTGACCGGTGAGAGAATTTTACGACGACTTACACCAGCCGGCCCAAGAAATTACTTAGTGACAGTTCGCCAGAGCTATTTGGTAGGACGCACCGCTGGCTGGTGATATTGCATTTTGTCAAAAAAAAATATGCTCTCTATCTCTTTTACCCATCAGCCACTGATTGATACAGGTCCCTCTCATTTTGCGCCAAATTTTCCATCTTTTCTCATCTAGCCTCCACCAATGACCTAAAAAATTTATGCCATTAGATACCCTTTAAATCCCCATAGCAACAATATTGCTGCCAATAAAACATTTATTTCCCAATAACAGTACACATTGCCGCGGCACACTCCACTCAATCAAACAAAAGAATCGAAAACACACTAACACGGTTAACAAAACGCTGCAATTTTACAAATTACAACCGCAAACGCACGCGAACTCTGTAATTGTTTAATATTCAATTAGCACATTAACGATAATGCTTTTGTACGGCCATGTTTAGGTTCATTCATGAGAAACATCATACATTTTATATGCGAAAACAAACCTTCAATCGTAATAAATACGGGTTGGCATAAAACATAGCTAAGTCACGTCTCACCGATCGATCGCAAGGCAACGAGAACGAAAGTTTCTATACGTGAATTGACTGTTTAGAATTCATCATTAACATGCAAGAATAAATATTAATATTGTGTAGGCACAATTCCGACTGGGCAACTAAACGTTTCTACCGTATTATTTTAAATACACTTTCGAGGAAATGTGCGTTGTGTTAATTTATCCACTGAAAAGCAATTAGGTAGTTAATAACAAGTCGTTATACAACACCACAAGGTGAAGGAATTATGGTTGAATAAGATTCACAATGACATACAAACCATTACTTAAACTTTGATAACAAAATACTGGAAGGAAAATAGGATGTTGGTTAGAAATAGAGTATGGTTTTTGAATAAAGTACATAGAACTAATCAAAGTAAAAGTCAACATCATGTCGCATAAACTTTTTAAAGACTTAACCGAGAACAGGGATAGACAAAGAATGGCCTATCGAGAATAGGAGGGCTCATTTGCATAATTATTTAATCTCTCTCTTCAACCTATTGCAATCCACAACTGGACAAAGACCTCAATTCATCGCTAGATATCCCGGGAAAAATCATTCCTTAAAAATCAAAGAAGATTTCCCTTGTCTTGCATTATATAAATTTCTTATTAAGTAGATATTATAGTGTACATAAGTATTTCCAACGGGCTTTCCTTTTCGCAGACTAAAGGCACTTCATCAGCACAATGGGACGTAGTTAGGAGTCATAATTGCCGCAGGCGGATTGTAAACTTAGCCGCTTCGCAAACGAATGTTGGACCGCTTTATGGAGCGGGGCTTTTGTGGATAAAAATCACTGGCTGCCGTTTAATGTATTATTCATACGATTTTATGTGACGAAAGAATATAATAAAATAATGTATTTTGCAATAACACCTGAAAATTCAATTCTATTACTTAATAAAATGGCTCAGTTTGGTTTGGTCCGCTCAGTAGGACTTACACCGACTTGCTTAGACCTTTGCATAGCTATGATCTGGATTCCCTAAAATCATCAAGTGTTGTCAATTATTATATTGAACTAAATAAAATGTGAGCAAATTAACTATGCGCTATATAAATCCATCATCGCCAAACCTTATCAATCGTCTTTAACATTTTCTCGTTAAAAATTTAAAAATACTTTATTCCATTGATCTGAATTATGATATTGATCGTCATTAGTGCATTCACTTATACAATTTTAAGCATAACACCTACAGTTACATATTTCATTGCCTACAACTACGAGCAAACATCTAATACCTACTTGATGGGTCACATATACACACATAACCTCAATAAAGCCAATCTATACATATCAATATAAAATTGCAGTATCTGTAATATTAAAATAACCATTGTTTTTGCGAAATATATACATATATACATGTGCATATATATATATAATATATACATATTCATTTCACAAAAAGTACTTTGTACTGTATATACAGTACATATACAAAAACATTTATTTTTTTAAGTTTTGTCTGTTTGTATGTTTGTTCCGGGAAATCTCTGAAGTGGCTGGGCAAATTTGGACGGAACATTTTTGGCAGGTACCTGATGTAATAAGGAAAAACAAACTACTTTTATTATAGAAACACTTTTTACTTAAGTAAAATAAACCAATGTACCTATATCCGCGTTTCGCGCAGCTTCCGAGCTTCCGTTGCACGGGCTGCGCGCTTCAACGAAACTTATCGAAGCGTTTTTAGGTTATTTTTTTTACTGCGGCTGAATATATTACACCGCGGGTAATACCGCAGGGAACAGCTAGTGTAATATAAATATATTCAAGAAAATTTAATCCGGACACTTGCATGTGGTCACAATTGCGCACTCGCCGATGGTGATGCGATAACCGACTTTCACTTTGTTACGTATGTTACACTTTAACCAGGACAAATTACCGCATAACACGTCACCTGTCTTAATTTTTTTATTGTTAAATAAATCATACGTTAGATCGTTAAGGTATACTCAAACTCACAACATCTTTATTCCAATCAACCTTTTACTGATACATTTAATTGTTATCTATGGTACCATATTTTAGAACAACCAATTAACTGACTTTACTAATACAATTATTAAAGAGGCTGTGCAAATAATCTGGTATACCTGTACGTCTAGACAACCCGGAAAATCGCCAACATACTATTCCCACTTAGTCGCCCATTATCCTCTACAATTTTGAAACCATAGGCGATCTGCTTTTGTGAAAGCACTCAATTGGACAAAAATGTAAATTATTTATTGTTTTTGCGATTAGTGCATTTCATTTTGCATACCCTACTCACAATCTCTGTGCACGTCACTGGGTAGGAGCATATTTATTTCAGTATTGCTCTAGATTCTTATTTGCCTGTTATATAGTGTTCAGCCGAATAATAATTAATAGAAAGGCTGAATACTATATATGGAAGCTTTATCTAACCATAGACTACGGCAAAACGGTATAGGTAATTAAAGTTTGTTCAGTAATTTAACACATCAATTTTTATTTAATTGTACAAAAAAACTAAAACAAGAAAAGCTGATCAGATAATCCTAAATCAATACTACTAAACCGTCCAGTCTCGTTATTACTTTGTCTGTGAATCTAGCAGTTAGAACAAAATTTCCCGTTTAACCAGTAAGCTTCTTGCTACGAGCAACTTTCCCAAGACCTACACCGCGAGACCTTGCATCGCACGTGAGTAGCGCTCCCTGCTGACCTCAATTGGATATAAGAGACGGGTACAAAGATTTCATACAATAAATAGACTTTGTTTGCATTTGAAATATGACACATGCAATCCTTCAAAAAGATAATCTTTAAATCCATTAGATACCTATAAAATAATGCAATTTCATAGGTAGAAGTAAGAATACCTGATATTATGTGATGATAACTCAAAAATCTTGTCCCCGATTTTTGTCCAACTTTAATGAAAGTGTGGGAAAAGTAAATAAAGGTATTAACCTCCATCAACGAATGGATATTAAATTGCATTGTTACATACAATTTTTTTATGCAATGTCGTATTAAATGAAACGCAGCGGCGACCTATCCATATGTTTATGTAAAGACGTTTTAAAGGTGAAGAAATGATATTGGAGGTGCTTATAGTTAAGGCCTCTTCAAAATACGTTATGGAATATAAGGAGTTACAGTCATTGCCGATACAACACTTCATGATCAAAGTCATTGGTAGTAACGAAATTACTACTGTAAAAAATACATCAACAATGTTAATACAACAAAAACATTACCAGCGTATTGCAACTAAACTTCCGCCGCATATGCCGTATATATGCAGATGTATGTCCAGTTACGAGTTAGGCAGCAATATCGACTGCCAATTCCAGTTTAATATCGGCCATGCTAACCCAGTTTGTGCGGACCGGCAAAACCGCGCGGCTAGTTTTCACTTTCATTGTTAAATTGATCCTAAATCCACAAATTTCAGACGATTAGCGGTTCAACTTGCTCTGCGGCAAGTACATATTTGATTTTTGGCGAAATTGTTTTTTATAATACCAAAAGCGCTGAAGTAGTGTTGTGGCTGCGTGTGCGTTATTATTGTAAATATATATGTACCTATTAACTAACATAATGAGGGAAGAGGGACTTAATGGCGTCTTAATAAAAAACATTGAGCCACTCATTTAACATATTGCATTCATTTCTGGCTATCGGTGGTTTATTCTGCTAGCATTTCTCTGCCCGTTTCAGATTTTTATAAGCAACTTGATGCTCTACAATAATAATTATAATTGCTAGCCTACAAGGTCTAAGTGCCTAGGTAGTAGTAATAGGTGAAGGCACCAATGTACAGGCGAACCGCCTGCTCATTTGCATACTTATAACGTTAAATCTTAAATGTCATGTGATTTTAGTGTCAACCTATCGTAGTCCACTGGAGAACACAGTCCTCCTTCACATATCGCCAAAAAAGTCAACACAAAATCTCGTTACATTCGTTCTTGTAAGAACAAAACACACCAGTGCGCCCGTTCCAAGTTAATATGTCGTCAATTTATTTCTACAGCTGAGCGGGCTGCAGCGGCAATCAAGAACCCCTCCCGGGCATCTGAGGGGGGTCCTGTTTACGGCGAACCGAGTCCCGCTCCATTGCTCCGGCCGCAATCACGACGGTAATTAAAAACTCTCCCCAGACTTCGGGCCCAACTGACACTTAATTGAGAGATACTATAAAAACCTACATAGTAAGTTTCCGCGATATACAAATTAATTAAAAACAGAGTTTATTTATCAACAACTTTACAATAGAAAAAGATTCACAATAAAAAGGTCTTCACTAATAGCTCGCGAATTCACTGATGAACTTGCGAATCAGATATCGCATATTTTTATTGTTTCGATGCGTCCAAGGCGCCTTGATCGCGGGTAGGTAGACAATAGGTACAAGTTTATATGCACGGTGATGATATTTAATGGCTTTAAATACCTAACATGAAAATTCGTAACATTTTAGTATTTTACTTGACGGCCGTCAGGTATATGTGGTAGTATGAGATCCTGACATATGTTTCTGTACTATACAGTTACTCTTTTTTTTCGTGATTTTATAGGCAGACGAGCATGCGGCCCATGTGATGTTTGTTTCCAGGTGGAATGGATGAATGCTACAATGGTAGAAAGTTCCTTGGAGCACTCTTCATGAAAAATCTATAGAACACACTTTCCAACCATTTAGATTGAAGAGACCTCAACAATACCAGAAATCTGAAGTGTCACCACAAGTACTTGCTTTACACTTTACACTGCTTTTTAATATGTATTCAAATAAATGTGTTTAATTAACAATATCTTATTACCAACTTAAAAAAGGAACAAAATAGAATTAAGTAACAAGAACAGATAAAAACAAGATGGAGCAGTGGCGCGTCGTGAAGTGAGAACAATGTTACTAAGTGCCTTCAACTCGACGACGATAATATTGAAAAAGTTAGCCCGACACGAGCTGAAGTGTCCGCAGTATAAAGAACTGCCGCATAGACAGTTTATAAAGTGTTGAACACATACTATTTCATTTGAATAAAGTAAGGGTATTTCAAAACACGAAGGAACTCCATAGTATTTTTGGTCACCCATCAGATCACAAACCATTGTGACAGTTGCTTGCCAAATACGAACATCTACCGAACGCGCTAATTGTTATGACATAGAGCTCTCATTTGGCACATACTTTATCTACTAAATTTAACACGCTCAAATGTAACTTACCACATAATACTGCAAATTAAAATTTGTGAATACCAATTATCAATATTATGATCACTTCTATTTGTTCTGGTACTAATGGGCATACATTGTTGTATTTCAGAGCGTCTTTTCAGTTGGAATCATCAGTTTTCTGACATTCCTTTATTCGGTTTCATTATATCTATAACGGCCCACTACCGCTAGATATAAATATAAGTAAAAAAAATATACGAATGACTCAAACCAACTCCGTGTTCACTAAATTCATACAATACCTACTGAATACACTCCGCCTCCGATAGGGAAAGTACCGGAGAATACGTGTAGCGACATTATCGCCGTCTACCTTACCTGTAACAAACAAAACAATATACACGTAAATACAAACAGATCCAAGGAAAATAACGTAGATATCTAACAGACATTAAATGGATAGGGAGAGCTTCGGAATACAGTAAACTGTTTGCAAGTGAATTGAAATGCGTGTATCTACGGTAGCTGTAGGTTAGGACCCATCAGAGAAATTGCAGTCAATCAAGGTGAACGTTTTCAATGCAGTTGCAGGTTAAAAATAAAAGTCCACAAACACAGTGTCATCTAGTCGAAGACCCATCTGGTGCAATGGTTGAGATGTCGGCGACACCAAGGGTTCAGAGTTCGATCCCCGGTCACTACAAACATTTGTGTGCATGAACATGTCTGTTTTTAATGGTCTGGGTGTTTTCTATGTTTAATATTATGTGTTTACAAAAAGAAAGTAATTATGATTATCTGTTGATTAGAATATTACAGGCTAATGCTTAGTTTGGAGCTAGATAGCACTGTGTGAAAGTCAGTGGATATTTATTTATTTTATATTTAGTCTAATTCAAGCAAAGAGCTTGTACATACTATAATTACTAAGCAACGTTTAAAGTTACTCGTATACCATTTTTGTACATATAATACATAGAAAACACTCGGACTAATACAAACAGCTAGCTAATGAACACAAATACGTCACCGATTTACCTTTGTGACAAAAAAACTTCTTAAACGTATTTAGTTTTTCCATCGATAAATACTAGTTAAAAAGCTTAGATATATATTTTAAGCATTAAGAATCATTCGTAATTGTCTTATATCCTGTATAAACCATTTCCAACGTATAAGAGTAGTCACCGAAACACACCCAATCGACCCAGTGCTCCGAATGTCGGTCAAAGCGTCCACAGTACGTTCCCATTACGAAAACGGTATGATCACATTAAAAGTAAAGCACCGGTACACACGACTACTACATTGAAAAGCTTTTATAACTGTGTTCTCGGCTCGCCTGTAATGTGGAAATGGTGCGATTAGATCGGTATTAAAGTGCTCGTCATCGCGCAATAAAGTAGTATGTAGCGGCTAACAGTTTACTGAGCGGATATTTATGAGCTTTTACAGTTACACCCTTGTATGAAAACATTAAAATATTGACATCATAACGTGAAGATCGGCAAGTTAATACGAACAGCAATATGGCAATGGGCTGGTCACGTATGTGATCATTTAGGCATAAGTGCCCTAGTGGATGTTTTACTTGGGTTTCTCTCTCTCTCTCTCTTCAACCTATCACAGTCCACTGCTGGACATAGGTCTCCTCCATTTTGCGCCAGATATCCTGCTCCTCCGCTTTCCTTATCCAGCCTCCACCAGCGACATTTCGCAAGCCGTCGGTCCATCGGGCGTAATACGCTACGCTTGCCAAGACGCGGTCTAACTTGGGTTTATTTTGTGAATATTACTTCTCATCTTGCAGTGTCCTGTTTCTCTTAAAAGCACCCTAACCTTGGGTTTCCTGTATATGTGCCAATATATTTACGAACAGTAACAAAACAAAACCACTCAGAGAAACAAGAGCCATTACAAAAAAACTCGCTTCGAACGGCAACATTACGCGGAAAGCAATCAAAACTATCGAGTGATCCAATTCCAAAATCGCGTTGTTTTCAAACGAGATCGCCGCCGGCCTCCAATCGGGAGCGCTGTGTAATTTCCGCGTACTAACTACTATTGAGGATGACATTGTTACGGAATCTTTTTCGAAAATATCTCATTTTCCACGTCGGACGCACGGTACAATGAACACTGATATTACGTACTATCATCATCATCAGCAGCCTATAATGACCCACTCTAGCGCACAGACCTTCCATAGCATAGCTATGGGGAGATTTGGCCGTTACCCAGCATGCGGGCCCAATGCGGATTGGTGGCCTAACTACCATCCCAATATTGTAGCCGGCAACGACGGCTTAACTTGCCTCCGAACACGGAACAATCAGGTGATTCAGCCTGCAATGTCTAATAAAACTAGGTCTTCTAGGAAAAGATTCGCAGATTGATGTTTCCCGCGGGATTCGAACCCCAGACCTACAGGTCACCCAGCCAAGCGGTGTGCCCAATAGACCACGGAGACAGTTACGTAGTAACAAACTCATAATTTATTTAAATCAACCGGTGCAATATATATTATTGAAACGGAAAACAGGGATAATAGAAGATCTCTTTCTATTTATTTTTAATTTCCTCTTTGTCATCGTTCGCGTAGGGTTGGAACTATGATTGTTTATGTTTTTTCTCGTTTCTTTTTGGCCTACTTTTCTTTAATAATTCTTATTTGCATACGAATATCTGTAAAAACAATACTCCTAATTTCGTATAAGCAATATTCGATCATATTTATCTTGTAGTTATATTGATTAGGAACGAATAGTCATCTACCACAGTTTTATGTAATGCTTAACAGATAGATAGCCATCGGATCCAACGCTTTGTTGTCATATCATCCTTCAGTCCACTGATTACGTTTCTTTAGAAGAATGCGAATAATGGTTGTTTTTTTCGTCATAATTTGAGTGAACCTACTCTGACAACTCTCGTCGACCTATCATTGTCTAAGACCGTTACTACCACGGTGGTCCTATTTATGTTTGTCAGAGTCTACAGATAATTTAGTCCACGAGCTAATAAAAAGCCAGAAATTGGGACTTTTATCCCTTCTCATGGACTCTTGACTTGCTTTCATATATTTATTTTTACACAAATTTTTAGGTGATTCAACCATAATGCGTGGATAGCGTCGACGGGCTGGTTGGATGATTGGCCCTGCGCTCTCCCACAACTCGTCACACGACAAGCACGACTGCTAAGAGGAGTTTAGTCGGTAGGAGTCCGACATAAGTACCCCTAAAGGGGTACTACCCAATGCAGGAATCTATCAATTTTTTACCAAAAGAAAAAAAGGTGATTCAACCAATGTGAAATGCCTAACCAAACTGAGAAAATAACAGATACTACTTTCACTCTGAAAACCCGTGGTTTTCAACCACGATTTGCTTTCGAACTGCAAACCACAAAAGCAGTTTATTTATATAGTTGCTTACTTTCAGTTTCCGAGTTAGAAGTGAAACATAATCTTACCAAAAGCGTCCATTTGAACATTGTATAGCGATAGAGGATGTTCCGAGGAAACAAACAAAGCCATTAATGCGGATCGTAAATATTTTACATCTCTCTTGCATGGAGAAAATATTTTTTTTAAGACAATGTGTTTTTATTAGCTTTAGACTCATCATGATTCAAACACATTTTTAAATACAAAAATATCTAAGTATAGTGTTTAGGTTTATACAGTTTGAAAAGGAAGTGTATACTAATTTTGAAATTCATTAAGAATGACAGCGCAACCTGATACTAAATTTTAAATAAAACCTAGTTCCTAGTTTGTAGCACCTCGGTCTTTTGTACAGCCGTTACATTAAAAACGTCATCATAAGTTAAAAGGCGGTTCAAAAAAATTGAGATTCCGATTGGTTTAATTGTTCATTCACCCGACTACTACTTAGGTATAATAAATAAATAAAAAGTCATCCAGCCCCCGATTAAGTGTGAAGCTTGTAGTATGGGTACTAAACAACTGGTAAAGATACTTACATACTTTTTTTAGGAAATACATCATTTTATACATAGTAACACCAATACAAACAGACATGTTCACGCACACAAATGTTTGTACTGCCCGGGACTGAACCCGGAACCTTTGGAGTAATAGCCGACGTCTCAACCATTATACCAAATGGGGCGCCTAGTCTTAAGGACATACGTAAACAAAAGGATATATACCTTAGAAAATCATTACCAATATCAAAATAAAACTTTTCTTCATAACAACTACCTTTTTAAAATTCATACGTTCTATATTCAAATCTGAACTGAATACAAAAGTAGCATGGCAAAGGAAATGGGCATGTTATTCCCGGATTAATCTGAAGATCGACTCTGATAATCTGTGACACGGGTACTGCCGATGGTGACACAGATCGGGGATAGATTTACTGCTTGTTTTTGTTCGGACAAAACAATCACTTTTGTTTTTCATTTACGTTCCAGTTTACCAAATATGCGAGACAAACATTTAGCGGGTCGACGAGATTTATATTCCTTAATATATCCAAACTGGAGATACTTAGATCTTTTAATATCTATAGCTAATTTTTCATCCCCTCTGGCTTCCACAAAGTTACCATAATTTTACTTGGAATAAAATTTCAAATTAATATCCACAGTGAAGTCTCCCATAAATCTAGCAATTAATTTGTGAATCTACCCGATTTCGGCGACTTGTTCATAATTTTGTTTGCTCTATGGGGATTTGCCCAGACAAGTCCACAAGATCCCCTCTGAATCCGCCGACGTGTTGTCAAATCGATCCGTGGAATATACAAACGTGTAGAGAATGACACTCTGACCAAATTTCTAAACGGGGCACCGGCGCGTCCGTATTCCGCGTGTTTTGAGTGAAAAAATACCCTTTTAGATTCGCAAAGAAATTTTAAAAATAAAATGTTTACAGGTTTATTCGAGGCGTAGATATCCCATCAACAGATAAGTGCATTCAACCAATACTAATTTATTATTTATGATCCCGGACAAAACAAGTCAGAATTCCATAAAATGTCGGTCGTTGTTTACACTTTTTTTATGTACAAAAAATATTGATACAGTAAATACGCGGAAAACCTATTCTAAACGTAATCATTTCAAAATTACGAACATGTGTTATAATAATAAAACAGTATCCACACTCGACAAATATCGAAAACATTGAGGTGAGTCGACACATGCGGAATAAGGTCACTGTGGCGAAGGTGTTACTTGTGTTGAGCTCGCATCGAAGCTTGCGAAGATGGCGTCTACACGGAGTCACGATGAATAATCGAGGGGGACGGAATAGGAAATGAAATCCTACGATAGAAATACCAGGGCTCTATTACATATCGGAATCTATTACAGCTCGGGACGCTGTTCTCTGACCTGCAATGGGAAGGCTCAGGTTTGTCGGGCATTTCTTCTCGTGCCACCGAGCGGGATGGCAGGTTGCGGATAGCCTAGCTCCGGCTGTGGGGCCGACGGAGTTTACGTCGACCCTATAGCCGGGGTGCCAAGTGTGGCCCCGGACAGGAGAAGTTCCCGAGCGCCCAATCCCAGGCCTAGGGTATCCCAAACCCATTTCCCATGATCCAACACACCCTATCCTTCCCATACCCAATCCTTGTCCCACTTTCCACTTTTCCTTCCCCATTCTGGTCCAAGAGGGAGGGTTACCTCTTTTCCCCAAAAGCCCTACCAACCCAAAAACCAAATATGGAGCAGAAGGAAAAATATATTTTTCCCCAGGTGGGTACGGCTAACGCCAAAAAATCCCACACCGACTCGTCGGTCTGCCCCCATCGTAATCTGGGGGGGGGCACCATTCTGCCGCCTAGGGTTGCGCCTTCTGTGCAACCACCTAGGGCTGCGCCTTCTGCGCAGCCACCTAGGGCTGCGCCTTCTGCGCAGCCGGCTGCTTTAGCGCCATCAACATCACAGGCTGCGTCCACCGCGCCACTCGACTCTTACTCGGCTGCGACCAACGCGCCATCCGACACTGACTCGGCTGCGACCACCGCGCCAACCTCACGACCCCAAGATGCTCCTCCGACGAAAACCTGGCAACAGACCATTGTCCGGAAGAGCATCACCAACAACCCAGACAACGACGACGACAAGGCTCGACTCTCAAGTCTCGACAGCGAGCTTCAAGCGCTGGCCTCCCAGCGCTTGAGGATCGAGTCGAGACTTCGAGAAATCGACCTCGAAAAACGGAAGACGGGAACGCTGGAAACTGGAAGTTCTGGCTTTATCCCTGTGGAGGAAGTACGCCGGCTGCGACGCAAGCGCGGAAAAATCCTCCACAGGGAAAGAGACATCAACAGTCGTGTACGCAAAATCCGCGAAGGCAACTGCCAGCGCGAAGCGTCCACGGCTGATGATAAGGGAGTACGCGACCAGCTGCCATTACGCGAAGGCAATAGCCAGCGCGAAAAACAGCCGGACGCGGAGTCCCGCGGTCGAGGACAAGTACGCGAAGGGGAGACTCAGCGCGAAACGACCTCGATCGCGCCAGAACCTTCCGGGACGGCCCTACCCGACATAAGAAAAAGAAAAGAGGCAAGCGGGCTGGAATCGTGCACGCACCATCCCTGGCTAAGAACATCATGCCACGCCCCTCGGAACCGCAACCGGGCCCCAGTGGTCTGGGAGCGGCGAAAAGGGTGCGCCCGGACGACACGGCCTCGCCGAGAGCGCTCCAGGGGGATGCAAAGCGTGCACGTGTCCATACTGCTAAAGGTGAACAGAGGACCTACGCCAGAGCCACAATGGATATTCCGGCGCGGCTCGCCGTAGCAATCTGTTTATCGCCACCGACACGTGACATGACCATTGACGAAGCAGAGTACATTAAGACCAGCCTCGAACGCCTTCTCATGGACTCCGACCCCTCAAAACCACTCCCGGCCTTCCGCGGTTACCCAAGGGTAGCGGATGGCACGGTCCAGATGTGGTGTGAGAATGACGACTCCCTGACATGGCTGAACGAGAACGTACCAGACATAAAACTCCCAAATGCAGTAGAGAGACTGACGGTACTGAAACAATCAGACATACCGACCCGTGTCCGAGCAGCGCTCTTTGTCCCCAGATACAATGGGGACATAGCGCGGCTCCAAGGGCTTCTGAGGCGTCAGAACCCCTGGTTCGACATAGGGAGGTGGTCTCTGTACAGGGCGACTTCGGTGGGTGGAGATAACCATGGGACTTACCTGACCGTGGGTATCCCACCGAACGATGTCAAAGGGCTCCTGGAGCGGAGGCGGGGTGTAGCGTACCTCTTGGGGACGATATATGTTCGCTTCTTCTCCGGTATCCCCCTGTAGATTCCCAGACAACGACTACAGAAAAACCCGACCGACACCAAACGAACACGACAAGACAATGTCCATGCTTGAGGAGGAGATGGCCAAGGCGGCGATGGCTGATGCCGACGCTGCGCGGGAACCACCCGCGTCACCGGGTGGTCGGAACAACTGCTCGCCTCGTCGCCGTGCGACGACAGGCGCGGGATTGGAGGGGAGGATGAGCTATCCGCAGGGTCGCTCTCCTCATAACCCAACCCTGCTGCCGTCGTCGCCCATCTCCAACCTCAACCTGGACATTGTCCAAACCAACCTCCAGCACAGCCAATCTGCAACGGCTTGCTTGCGCAGGGTGCTGGAGATGAAGCCCCGAACCATTGCACTGATCCAAGAGCCGTGGATCAGGTGCAACAGAATCTGCGGCCTCAGTAATATCGGAGGTAAGCTGATTCTAAACACACAAGACACGGGAAAACCACGCACCTGTGCATTCATACCCGATGATATACCGACCACAACACTGACTCAATTCTGTTCCAGAGACCAAATAGCTGTCAGGCTCGCAACTGACGGCGACGCACCAGACATTGTCCTAGCCTCGGTATATATGCCGGGCGAGGAGGAGGACTGCCCACCAAAAATGATGAGCGACCTGGTGAGGCACTGCGAGGATGCCAGCCTGGACCTCATCATTTGTACAGACTCGAATGCACACCATCCGCTGTGGGGATGCGACAAACCCAACCGCAGAGGTGAAGTATTAAGCACTTACTTATTTTCCACTAACCTTAACATTATCAACCGGGGCTCTGAACCCACTTGGGTCACAGCACGCGGTCAAACAATAATTGACCTAACGCTAGCCTCAGAAAGGGTAAGTAGCCTTATAACCAACTGGCACGTATCCGACGAACCTTCCTGTTCTGATCACAGACGGATCCGGTTCTCTTTAGTAGCCAACACAAAATTACCTGAACCAAGACGCAACCCACGCCGCACAGACATACCAGGCTATAAGCGGCTTCTAGCCGCTTTACTAGCCAGTCACTTACCACCCACAACTCTAACTGACCCCAAACAAATCGAACACACAGTAACCCAACTCTCACAATACATAATAGAGGCATATCACACCTGTTGCAAGCTAGTTAACTCAAACAAGAGGAAGGGGAACCCTTGGTGGAATGCTGAACTTAGCAAGCTCAGGACAAAGATGCGCCAACAATTTAATAGAGCCAAGAACACCAGACTCCCAGAGGACTGGGATGCTTACAAAGCAACACAATACAACTTTGGTAAGCAAACCAGATTCGCCAGCAGAGCTGCTGGCGCAAATTCTGTGAGGAAATAGAATCAAACAGCGAAGCAGCCAGGGTCAGGAAAATTTTATCCACTGATCAGAATCGGGCCCCAGGCTCGCTGAAAAAACCTGACAACACATACACGAAATCGGACACCGAAACTAGTAGGTCCTGCTAGAAACACACTTTCCAGACTGTATCCTCTCTGAGGACAGGACCTGGACAAACGAACCAGAAAACATACATCATAATGATGCAGACTGGAGTAGAGCCCGCTTTATAATAACAGAGGACCGCATAAAGTGGGCAATTAACTCCTTCAAACCCTACAAATCAGCAGGTCTAGACAACATATTCCCCGCCCTAATCCAATGGGGGATTGAAGCTATAATACCATGGCTGAGAGTCATCTACGAGGCCTGTCTGGCACAAAAATATGTCCCGCTCGCATGGCGAGAAGTGAAAGTCATCTTCATACCCAAACCGGGTAAAACTGACTACACAGACCCAAAAGCATACAGACCAATAAGCTTAACATCCTTTCTATTAAAGACTCTTGAAAGGCTCTGTGACCGATATATACGGGATGGACCTCTCCAGGTGCTACCACTACATAAACAGCAACACGCCTACTCCACAGGTAAATCAACAGAATCCGCGCTACACAGTGTGATATCTAAGATTGAATGTGCAGTAGACCACAAAGGCTCCTCATTGGCGGCCTTCATAGATATAGAAGGCGCTTTTGACAAAACTATGTTCCACAGCATCAACGTAGCTCTCGAGAAACACGGCGTGGACTCGACACTGCGAGGATGGATCACCAATATGCTCAAATTGAGGGCTGTTCAAGTCACAGTAAATGATACCACAAGAGCCATGGTAGCCAAAGGATGCCCCCAGGGGGAGTCCTATCACCCCTGCTATGGAACCTTGTGGTAGACGGCCTTATCAAACGTCTGAACGACAAAGGCTACTTTACTGTCGGCTACGCACGGCACTCATGAAAACACACTCTGCAATCTTATGCGTCAAGCACTAAAAATAGTAGAAGATTGGTGCAAAGAATGCAAATTAACCGTAAACCCGAATAAAACGGAGCTCGTGCTCTTCACAAAGAAAAGAAAACCTACACCCATGCAATTACCGCAATTTTTTGGGTCAACCCTGAAACTATCAACTGAAGCCAAATACCTAGGTATTTACCTAGACAAACAACTGAACTGGGCTAAACACACAGAGAACATCACGACAAAGGCTACCATAGCGCTATGGCAATGTAAGAGACTACTGGGTAGGAATTGGGGCATAAGTCCTAAAATCACTCACTGGCTCTATGCCACAGTTATCCGTCCGGTCGTCACCTATGGCTCCATAGTCTGGTGGCCCAGGACAAACTTGAATACCGCCCAAAAAGAACTAGAAAAACTACAAAGATTCGCTTGTGTAGCGATTACCAGTAGTATGAAGACAGCACCCACTGCTGCTCTACAGGCGATGCTGGGGTTACCACCCCTGCACCTAGTAGTAAGGGAAGAAGCTGCACTTGCAATACTTAGACTGGAGATATCAGGTACCCTAAGAATGGATGCCAGAATTAAACACACTCGCATAAGGGAGGATGCCATCAAAGTACAACCAATGTTGGCGGCACCGTGCGACAGAACCTCGAAAATACACTGCTTTCAGAAGCACTACAACATAGAACTTCTACCTGAATGGCACGACTACTCGGGCATAAACGAGCTGAGAATCTACACGGATGGATCAAAAACAAACCACGGCACAGGTGTTGGAGTGTTCTCCGACGAACTTAATATAAGAATATCTAGCACCCTTGGTATGCATAACAATGTCTATCAAGCGGAGTGTGTCGGTATAATACAAGCAACGCAAGCCGTAGAGACCAGAGGAGTCACGGACACGCGCATACGAATACTTTCTGACAGCGCCTCTGTACTCCAATCACTAAAGAAAAACACCTTCACATCCAAATTAATGCTAGAATGCCATAACGCGTTAGAACGCGTCTCGGTGCGTAACAGAAACACAGTGACACTACAGTGGATCAAGGGACACAGTGGGTCACGTGGAAACGATGCAGCGGACGAGCTGGCGAGAGGAGGCTCAAAAGCCAAAGCCATCGGACCGGAGCCAACTATACCAATCCCTTTTAGCCAGCTCAAGAGCTGGATAAGAGATTACACACAGACTTTAGCAGCGGAATGGTGGACCTCGACACCAGGGTGCAGGCAGTCCAGGGAGGCCATGCCTTCCCTGGACAGGAAACTGTCCAGGCGTCTTCTACGCATGGACAGGAATAGCCTTAGACTGGTGACGGGACCATCACTGGACACTGCGCACTTAACAAACACTTCTACACGCTAGGTATCACGGACAGTCCTCTATGCAGAGCGTGCATGGAGGAGGAGGAAACGGTGGCGCATGTGCTTCTTAGGTGCACTGGCGTAGCTCAGATCCGCAGGGAAACTATCGGCTCACCGGTAACAATCGCGGACGCCCTGAGGAGACCGGGAAAACTAATCTGTTTTTGGAGGGAGGTAGGCTGGCTGGAGTGACCAGAAGGCCGCCATGCGCTCACGCATGGTCCACCGCACGGACTAAGTGCGGAAACCAACGCCAATAACATAGAACATAGAACATACATATCGGAATAGTATTTACCGGTAGATGATATTCCAAATTAAATGGAGGATTCCCTTATAAACATTCCCAAAGACACGACATCTAGATGTCAAATTAGAACCCATATTGGCAAACAACAAAGAGCAGACGAGTAATTAGTTTCGAACTCTTGATGTATGGCCACGTAACTATTCAAGCACTATGTGATTGTTTAGATAGTTTGAACCTGTTGTTGGGCTTCGAAATTCGCTTCTTAAAATGCTGGTACTTGGCACATGAGCTTGTAGGTTTTCTACATACTAAATAAGTTAATATGTATGCACTATTATTTACATTGGAAGTTATCCTAGCCATGTAAACAATGTTTTTTGAAGAACTGGTTCACCACAATAAAAGTATAAAAAGAAACTAAGGTCCGTATTCTAATATACGTATACGTAACGAGACTCATTAATTAAGTAGAGATAGAAAGGGATGCCGCTATTTATATCGTATATAGCGCTATCCTTTTCTAACTTTATTTAAGTAAAGATCAACGTTGTCTTGTTCTAGTATACAGGCCTAAGACTTCCATACGTTGTGATTTTGGCTGAGAAGGCCATTCTTAGCCAGTGTATCTTAAAGTGTTACGCCATAGTGTTTTTTTAACCAATGTATGATATTGCCAGTAGCATTATTTTTCATCGAGAGGCCCTGGAAACAGGTTAAACCGGGACCGGATTATCTGATCTGGACAATATTTTAGTCGGAAAATTAACGAAAAGGAGATGTGTAAACCTACAACGTAAATGCCTTTGACATCTGCGAATTTATGTAGGAGGCATTTTCTTGTTTTATCATTTTGTGGTTGAAAAAAGTCTTAGTAGCTTTACATACGTTCAGCATTAGCTTAAATGATAATCTATTTACTTTACCTGCAAAGCACTAACAAACAATTCGAAAGCCCCTATGCCAAAGAGCCAACTTAACCACTTATTTGCTCGGTAGGATAACGGTTATTGAAAACGTTTTGCCAACGTTTTCAATGAACAATTACCTCATTAAGTATAATACACGTACAATAAATTTGTGGGAACAGACAAATAAGAACTGCTGTTACAACGTGATATAATTTCTATTTTGTTATTATTTCAAATATATCATTATTGTATCGTATGAATTATATGTAATCACATTTAATTGATTATTCGAATGATCAGCATTGAATTCTACAATTAAATTAAATGTGTATATCCGAACATGTTTCATCATCATCAGCTCATTATACATCCCCACCGAGGGGCACGAGCCTACCAGTATAGGGTGATTAGGTCTTAGTCGTCCACGCGGGCCCAGTGAGGGTTGGACGACATGATTTTGATACCGAACATGTTTGGTATTTATTTTTTTGAATCAAATTTTAAAATATACCTTTTTATAACACATCAATTTATTATTCACTGTTCAGGTTTTACCTGTTCTAGAAATTTCCTGATACTCAACAATTGATTTTGAGTATGACGTATTTTCCTTTAGTATCATGCAGAAAATGTTAAAGAATCCTTTTTTCATGTTTCTGAGTTTATTTCCGTACTATTTTTAGAACCTTACCGGTCCCAATTTCAGGTCATTTGTATATCAGTTATACAGTTCCCAAACAAAGCTAAATTTAGAATGGTGGACCTCTTTTCTACGTAACCACAATCAATACTCGTGCCACTATTTATTTGTGCCTAGTAATCGTCAACTGAAATTATACACCTCTTTTTTCATTACACTGCAGCTGAATGTAGTGGGGCTATAATATCAAAGAAGTATCCTCGATCTGAATGTATTTTTTTAATAAGTTGGCATTGAACCCTTAATCAAGCATCGACGTGTCAAATTTATTAAATTGTTTTTTTTATTATTTTTTATTGGTAACGCTTAAATTGAAATAAGAAGTTTAAGCTGAGAGCCATCGTGCGCGCCTCTTGCCCTGTGTAAATGCCATCTGCGTCAGCGACGTCTATCCAAAAAACAACAGCGATGAAGAATTCCCGACCTTGCATCAAACAAAAATCGCCTTATATGGAGTGCACTTCTTGCGTTATAATTTTGCACATCTCACAGCACTCACGCTGGCATTATGCCAAGGGAGCTAGGAGCGCGCGACCTTGCCCCGCCGAATGGGCACAATCGATACTGCGTCTGCCACAGAGCTGTTGTTGGGTCACTGCATTTGTTTGTTTGCTTTGTTTTGTTTCGACATTTAATCGCTTTTCATACAGAAATCTCTGCGGGGTGACCATTTATACTCGTATGAAATAGGGATGTTGAACTGAACATAATCTTTCTGTCGAAACGACGTATTTCCAAACATTGCGTAAGTATAGAATCAAACAATGTGACGTCACATATTTTGGTCAGACGCAATTTTATACCTTTTTTATGATTTAAAAATAAAGGATCCGATATGAGGAGAGGAGGGAATGGTAGCTTTAAGCTTTTTGCCTTGCATAACTTATGATAATCAATGTGCATAAAAATGATAAAATATTTTTTATATAACATTAGGTTGTTTAGGTTTAGGCTTAGCTTGGAGTTTCAACAGCAGCCTGAATCCATGTATGCCATTTGACAGAAATATAGTCTGGAAAATGCGAACCTTAAAACTCATTAGCCGCAATATACTCAGGAATATGTATGACCTTGAAGCACCGCAGACACTAATCAATAAGTCTACTGTTAACTATGCGTCATCCAATTCATTTGTTTACTTAATTACTCCGTATACCAGTGACCGTTTACGGCGTGCATGTATCCAGCAGAAGGTTAATCGATTTTCTAATTAAATTATTCAAACTATGCGCAGTTTAGTTTTAAAGTACACAATGCAGTATATATATATACTGCATTGCATATGATACATTGTGCCATTGTTTGAAAACGGAAAATTTAATGTTAGTTTCGAAATTAACCGCCTTTTGCATGACCATGTCCTTCGCCTTAGACAGCGATATGAGCTGTTAGCCGCAATTACCGTTCCCACGCGAAGGTAACTCGAGTATCGCAATCGAGAACTGTTACATCCAACGTGTTCCTAAAGAAAAATAAAAGAATTTACATAATACCTTATATACGGCCCATCCGTGGCCTATCGTTTATCTTGGCCAACCTGAGAAATTCTCTTTACGACACCCATAGGGCACCGTTGAAAAAATGTGCTCGAATCTTCAATTTGTAGCGGTTCCCGCGCGAAAGCAACACAACGGCCGAGACTTATGAATAACTAATGTTTGCATAAACAAAAAAAATCGCTAAAAGCAATGTCGATGGACGAAATGAAAAAGGTTGGATCGACCGACTTTTGTTACTGTGACAGTTTTATTCGCATATCGCGGATGGTCAGCGGCTAAAATAACAGATATTTTATAATTGTTACAGTGTTAAGTTTTAAACGTGTTTTATCTATGACTATTCAAAGTATATATTTGCAAGTTCATTTATTGTGACCTCAATCCGCAATGACAGATGACCTAATTAAGCCCTCTGGGAATCTCTATATATGCAAGTAGCTTTTTACCGATATAGATGGAAAGATCACACTCCTGTATACCTCCGATGTCTAAAAAATAGATGACAAACGTTATGATATTTTCATATTCTAATATCTGAGGGCACGGCAGTGCCCCCGCCAAGTCGAGCGCGAAGCAAACACTGCCGTACCATCGTTTACAGGATCCATTTCGCCGCATTTTCAGGCCCCAATTTGAGAACCTTTGGATAATACCAGAGCGCTGAAATTTTCGTCATCTAGTAAGATATAATAACCTACTTTAAACCCAAAATTTCAAGTCTGTAGGTCATTTATTTCCGACGTTAAGCGAAAGCAAAGTTTTGCATTTTCGACAGATAGACACTCACTTCACTCATGATCAAAATCAAATCAAATCAAAATATTATTTATTTCATTTAAAACCAATAAATGTACATGACAAGCTCAAATTTAAAATAGGTCGACATAATTCATCAAAATAGAACTAGTACTACCCATTAACTCAGAGAGCTAACATTTAGTACAGAGTTACGGTTTAATGGCTACATAAAGGGAAAACTATAAAAACTTGGATAATCGAAGATCTGGAGTACCTGGTGACCCTGCTTAGATAACAAAATCATCAAAATAGAACTAGTACTTCCCATTAACTCAGAGAGCTGAAATTTGGTACAGGGTTAGGGTTTAATGGCTACATAAAGGTAAAACTATAAAAATTTGGATAATCGAAGATCAGGAGTACCTGATGACCCTGATTAGATAACAAAAGAGCCCAGCCAAACTATAAGAGATTGACATACCCCCTTAAACAATATATATTCAACATGGTGGGCCGCTTCATCCGATGTCAAAAATTGGGGGCACGGCAGTGCCCCCGCCAAGTCGAGCGCGCTAGACCAATACAGACATCTTCATGCACACAAATATTTGTACAGCCCGGGGATCGAACCCGGATCCCTTGGTGTAGTAGCCGACGTCTCAACCATTACACCCCATTGGGTCACCCCATTGGTTGGTACGGCCCATTGGCCGTCCAATATTCCTTGCTGTAGTGTTTGTATAGTAAAGCCACCATGCGGGTTCGAGTACAGGAAAATAGCACAAAACCAATTCCAATGCAAAGGGGTGTGTGCGTGTTGCCGGTGATGACTTATGGTGCCGAAATGTGGTGGCTTACTATTGGTCTTTTAAAAAGATTCCAAGTCACTCAGCGAGCGATAGAGAGGGCGATGCTTGTGGTTTGTCTACGGGATCGACTCAGGAATGAGGAGATACGTAGGCGGACTAAAGTCACTGATATAGTCGCCCGGGTCGCCAAGCTGAAGCGGCAATGGGCAGGCCACATAGCCCGGAGAACCGATGGTCGTTGGGGCAGAAAGGTTCTTGAGTGGAGACCACGTACCGGAAAGCGAAGCGTCCTACGCTTCGCTACGCCTACGTCCACCGGAAAAATGGTCGGATGACCTGATTAAGGTCGCCGGAAAGCGCTGGATGCATATTACCTCAGATCGGTACGTATAGAAAGCATTGGAGGAGGCCTATGTCCAGCAGTGGACGTCCAAAGGCTAAAGTGATGATGAATTATTATGCTAACGTAAATGTACACATATATCACATCTGATTTAATATCATTTACCCTTTAACCGCCAATGACGCTTTAAACCCAATTGATTTTCTATTGTATCTAGATTCCCAGAATGCGTTAATAGAACTGTAAGTCATGGAACCCAGTGAATTAAAATATCATCAGTGTAAAATTAAGTATCCACAGATGAGGCGTCCACGTCCGGCTCGAAGGACCATGACGAGAGGTCAAGCGACCGCCATATTCCTCTTAGTTAGATTTAATATCAAACCATTGGAGTTTTCGGGAAAAAATATGGGCCCCCTTTAAAGAAAATTAAAGGTCGTACCAAAGTGCGATACGCTCCCTTTATTTATTTTGTACGAGTTCCCTTTCTTTGTATTCCCGAGGCGATGCTCTGAGGAAATAGGGCCAAGGAAACACATTTACGAATACACGCGGAATAAGTGTGCTCACAAACGGAAGTACGCGATTAAAATATAATTCATTTGTTTATAAAGAAAGCAATAAAATTCAACATTATGAGGATGTGATAACTGTGTGATTTGCAAACAAAAATAGCAGATAATACTAGGTACGCTTACCAAATCACCCAGACTATGGAGACACTAGCAGATAAATATGCTGACTAAAACAACAGACAATATTAATGAAGTATGAGAACAATTGATAATTATATCTTATTATAAAGCATGCTATTTACATAAAAAATTGGCTAAGTGCGAGTCGGTCTCGCCCGTGGAGGGTTCCGCAGCATTGAGTAACAAACTACTTATTCAATTTACAAAAAAAAAGACATAATAAACCTCAGTATAATTTTTCAAGACCTAAAAAACCTTTTTGCGTTACAGTTCAATGTATGGGGAAACACAAAAATTTTTGTTTACTTTGTCGAAACCTTATGGCGGTTCACTGAATCCATATACTTACAAAGTTTGAACAGTGTAGTGTTATAGTTTATAGTGTATATAGTGTCGGACAAAAAAGGGTGTGACATGCGGACGGACGAATGGACGGATGGACGGACAGACAGACATGACATGAGATCTATAAGGGTTCCGTTTTTTGCCATTTGGTTACGGAACCCTAAAACGGTATCCGGTACACCTGTTGATATCTCCGATAAGTATACCATATTTTATAGGGTATTCAAAATAAGGAATCACACTTTTTCATTAAACTGTATTTCTATCAGAAATAGTACCCAAATAATATAAACATGCAAAGTAGATTCCGACGTTTGAAGATGAAATTTCAAAACAAAAACAAGGGCGAGGCACGACAATAGAGGCTAGAAGTGGGACGCGACGTGGAGTCGGATGCTTAAGTTTTCACATAATACTTTGAGGCTGTGTGTCAAGAACTTTGCGAATTTTTGCCACGGTTCATGTTCAACCTGGCCACATTTCACTGACTTATTTTAGTACCCCAAACATAGTTTGTTCGAATAATTATAACAATAATTAGAATATATTATATTCTAGGTTACCTAGCCCTCCTCGCAACGCCCTAAGACAACAAATGACTTTTGTCCACTTTCGGACCCCAAAATAATATTTGCTCATTAACGAGAATGATGTTTTTTTGCCATATCACGCCCACCATCATGTTTAGGCAACATTTGGATATTTTGACAACCCATCTGATGTAATGGCTGAAACGTCGAATATGTATTATCCAAAGGTTCCGGGTTCGATCCCCCGGCAGTACAAACATTTGTGTGCATGAACATGTTTGTTTGTATTGGTCTGGATGTTTTCTATCCATAACATGTATTTATAAAATGGATGTGTGACCCATAACTTTTTTAATGTCGCTAGTGAAGTCTGGATGTTCAAATAGGTACCTGGAAAAAATAAGGTAAAATAGTATTATACCTTGGTTTAATAAACAGATATCACAACCTCATAGATCTAAATTCTACCAAGGTATAATACTATTCTACCTAATTTTTTCTAGGTATAATACGATTTTATAATTGGTCTCTTGAGACCAATTATGAAATCACACAGAGATACCTGATTATTTAATTTGGTATGTCATCAAGTTGTTGGCAGCATTGCAGTCGTAAATCTTCAAAGAGGACAAATACGAAAACAAGGAAATGTTAACGAAAGGACATTTATAGGTTGACACAGATCAGAACAGATGTAAGCAATACCGCATTGCGTATGAGTCACAACATGAATGTGAAGGTTGTGGCTATTAGTTCATCTGTTTCTAGTATGGGCACTATGAATATGAACACAACACAGTACAAAAACAATCTGTGTTGCAAGTTACAATTAAAAGATAATAAAACAAATACAATGAGCACAGCAAATGACGGTTGTTCCTAAATCCTTTATCCATTTCACAATCACACTGTTTTATATTGGCGAAAGTTTGTTTGTTACTTCTTTACGTCTAATCGGCTGAATCGATTTTATTAAAATTTGGTATGGAGTTAGCAAACAGTCTTGAATATCACACACAGGGCACAGCTAGTATTTTAGTAACATTACACTTCGAAACTAGTAATTTAAGAAGATAATGAGAATAGAGCAATGACATTTTAGAAAATACAAGGACCGTAACAAACTCGAGTTCCTAAGGTATGTTATGAGCTTATGAGCCCCTTGCGTCTCAGACCAACATCAGCCCAACAATTATAATTATTATTTCATTAGTTTCGGTCTTGCCACGGACGACAAAATTGTGGAATCAGTTAACATCTAAATTATTCCCTGAGCGATACGAATTGGCGAACTTCATGAAGAGAGCGTATTCCCACTTAAAGGGCCGGCAACGCATTTCTTTGCCCTCTGGTATTGCAAGTGTACATGGGCGACGGCTTCATATACCATCATAAAAAAAAACTTCATTAATTACCACGGACACACAGTAACACTATAACCAGATGTTATCACGATACCATGCATTTTTTACAAGGCATTAGTCCAACCGATGTAATTAGAGCCGATGGTGGCATCCAAACCGCCTCGAGAGCCTGTTCAGTATTCATGAGAGGACCGGAGCAGTTCTACATTACTCTGATCTGCTCGCAAGTAGTTTCGGATTAGGGCACGAACGTACTCCGCCAAGGAATGGCGTTTCTATCTTATTAAGTGGGTCGTACTTTCGTACGCAATTTGCAAGGTCTCGCAGTTCTTGGGTGTATCTTGGTTGTTCTATTTTTGGTCGGTAATAATCTAGGCCTGTGATCTATGTCACTTGGTATATTAAAGTACTTTTTGTTAGTTTAAGGCTAGTAGTTTGTAGCTTCATCAGTTACTGTATTAAAGGCAACAGCTGTCGGCATTTAACAAATTTCATTACATGAAACGCGATAAGTGAAATACTAAGAAGTATATTTAATAAAAAATAAACGTGCCATTTTAAGCACAAACGACAATTGCAATTCAAATTCAAGTCAATTTTAAGAAAAAATTAACGATTAAGCAGCCGTGTTTTTATCGCTTCAAATCCATGTAGCCACACCACATTGATATCCAATGTTTCGCAGCACAGATTTCCACATTCCAAATTCAAAACCCAATATGTTAACAAAGAGTTCACATTGTGGCCCGTATTAAATACATCCCGTGTAACCCTCCATGATGTGGGGGTATCCGAGCAAACCCAATCAGTCCGGGCCGTGCCGCGGACGGATTACGCGGCACCCGCGGGAGTGCCATCAATATTCATGAGCCAACGTCGTACCGATGAATAGTCGATGACTATCGGACGTGACAATGCCGTGTCGATACGGATCCGCTGGAGACAGCACTGGCTCGGAGCTCAGTGAAGATTATCTACGGCGGGGGCGACGTCGTCTTTCGTCACTCCATCGCAGCGTCACAGTTTGTAAAATAATATAAATATCCTCTGCCGTACACATAGCGCCATTTAGGCCCAAGTTAAGCATGAAGCTTGTATAAACATTTATATATACAAGTTTTTTGTAAACACACACATACATACATAGAAAACACCCAGACCGTAACAAACAGACATTAATCCACACAAATGTTTGTACTGCCCGGGGATCGAACTCTTGTTGTAATAGCCGACGTCTCAACCATTACACCAAATGGGCCTTCGAAGTCTGTTAACACTGTTTTATGGACTTATGATGCGCTTGCTCTCGAGCACAGACTATCCTGGAGAAGTGAACAGAGATGAAGCGAAAACGTCTAATCACGCGTTTTTTGAATGCCAGTCCAATCATTCTATCCATTTGGAACACGCATAATGAAAGTAGACACGGAAACGTTTAGTCCGTACACGGAAGGCGATATTTCTGCCATCACTCTACTTCAGTTCCGGGGCCAGAAACAAAAACACAGATACAGTTCGTGGAGTTGAAGTCTATTCAAATTATTAATCAAACAAAATAAATTTTCATACGCCGTGTAATTTCGTATGTTACGCTCTAAATCCACGAATATGTTAAATAATATTAAAATTCATAATTATTTATTAATGCAGCCAAGTTATTGTCCTAAGTAAGATAACATTTCATTGTTCAACTAAAACGAATACTTACCTATACAGCATTTTTTCACCGCCATTACCTATATTAATATCGGTCTCTAAAAGTAGTTCTGGAAATAGATCTTTTGAAACTTAAAGTACAAGTCCACGTTTTACGCGTACTGCCATAAGCACAAAAAATGTACCTACTCTTATTAATTTGACATGTAAGAGTATATTGAAGTGAATTGTCAAATAACTGCCATGGTGTCTTACATAAGCACGGTCAACCCTTTATCCTTCGATAGCTTTCCACAAGGTCAGATGGTTTTATATAAAAACGAACAAACATGGTCCAAAGAGGGCCCGCGTAAAAACCGGTTTCCATTATGAAAGTTCCCTCCGATCCTTTGTTACATTAGTATGTAAATTTATCATATCCACCCGGCGGGTGTCCAAGCTATCAATCTGGACCCCGGGCCAGGTGTCGACGCGTCGTCATGGTAACCGTACCTCAATACAATCCAGCGAAACTTATTTTATGTCTAAATAACAATATAAAAGTTGTGTAACTTAGTACCCAGGAGCTCTATTATCATAAATGACTGTCCTTTTAACAATCCCATATAATGGGCCATATTTAAGAAGTTAGTGAGGAGGGGGATCCTTTTTTCCACTTTGGAAGTGTCTTCGCGCAAACTATTCAAATTATAAAAAAGATGTTTTAACCACACTCATTTTTAAATGACCATACATTGACACCTCCCTCACACGTCTAGGAAAGTTTTGAATTTCAGTTGAATGTATGGGGAACCTCAAAATATATTTATATTTTGTGTAATCCTTAATGCGGCTACGGAACCCTAAAAATGAAGACGTATCACTACAAAGATTATTTGTACTTGGTACATTTAAACAATCAACGTGTAAATAATTGCCTCCAAAATAGTACAAAAACTATTGTCTTGTATTAGTTGTGCCGCCAAGTCCTAGGCCCTATAGAGACGTATTTTATGAATTGTAATTGATTGGCTCTTAGGTTTGTCTCATAAATATGAAATCTTTATTGACCTCGTCGCGACAGACAATCGCCGCAGACATCATATTTCGCGCCAAGTTGAATTTGAGATTTGTAAAGAATAAAAATGTATTCCAAGAAGTAAAATCCATTTTTATTTGCTCAGCCTTCAAATCAAGTTCATAAGAATATTAAAACATAACTTATTCATAACTTCTAAAAATTCTTTCTCTGTGTTTTTACTCAAACAATATTACCTACCTAATGTACAAATGATGTATGCTGCATCCATACCAAGCTTTTCATACCGCCCTAAAAGTTTTTTTTTCTTCGTACTTGCTACTGCTGTTGGCCGCAGATGGCCTAATAATACTATATACTTGGCATTAGTACTTTAATGTGTTTGCTTTTAAATGGTAATTATATAAAGTTTTTGTCTAATAGTGTTAGCAATTAAATTCCTACCTTAATCCAGAATGAATAACTGAAAATTTTACTACATTTTACGATCCTAGGCCCCCTTCTGAATGCAAAGTACGCTTAAACAATGGCCGAATACTGCAAGCAAGCTACAGACTGTAAGCATTGCGTCAAATTTGGATGCAACGCGTTATACGCCCTCCCCTTCACTTCTTACTGCACTCAAAGCTACAAGAATGTAGGTTTTTATTACACACCAAATCTGTTTCCTTCGAGACTGTGCAAAATTCATACAAAGAGCGTTAGTTTAACGAATGAACTCGCATCGATTTGTATTCATTGCTTGAGAAATTACTGATTAATATTTAAAAATATTGACGCCTAGAAAATACTAGGATAGTTGTGGCCATTGCCACACATTTTCTATTTGTTACTTAAATAGACGTAAGCAACTTGATTATTCATTCAGGTACGATTCAGTAAGGACCCAGTATTATTCCTAATAATTTATTCATTAAAATGTTTCGTAAAAAATATATTTTAATAACATATATTTGTACTATTAATTAAAATCCAAAAAACTATTATCTATCATGATGAAACTTCATATTTTTCCACATGATTCAATGCCGTGAGCAAAAGCTAAGTTAAAATTAACAAATACCAATCTTATCGAGCTTCATTCTTGAAAAGTATTTTTCCTCTTATTTTATAAATTGATATAATTTACTTCTAACACCGTTAGCAATCAGGACCATCCCTATTTCACATCACCACACATCGTACGTTATAAGGGGAAATATGAACCCAATGTCCCATATAATAGGGAACGTTATTCACATTTATACGAAACATTGGCGTAAGTGATTGAATTTCTGATTATTTCTAGGCTATTTCGAAATGCTCGCGACAAATTGCTCCGAGTACAAGTGATTGTATAACATTAATCGACAATAGATCTTAACGCAAGACGCGTTAAGCGTAAAAACGTAAAACAACGGTGGCGTTCTGTAATTTTCACAATCGTGTCAAATTGAACAAGGGTCCCCAATTTAATTTATGATGGTTACTTTGAAGTATTCTAATAAGTACCCTCTTATACTGCGTGTAAATATAATTATTGGCATGGATTCTGCATCTTTCAGTAGTACTATTATACACTTTTATCCTTTTGACAGCCAGAGACGCATTAGAGCATCACAAACAATAGATTTTTATTTTCTTTTTTCCACTGACATTCACAAAGAGTTAAGCGTGAAGCCTGTATATAGTATGTGAACTAAACAACAGATAAACATACTTATATACTTTTTTTTTGTAAATTCTTACATATTATACATAGAAAACACCCAGACCAATACAAACAGACACGTTCATGTACACAAATGTTTGTACTGCCTAGGGATCGAACCTGGAAACCCTTGGTGTAGAAGCCGACGTCTCAACCATTACACCAAATAGGTCGTCAAATTTTTTTCCATTGTGTCTGGATTCCTGGCGGTCATGGGTTAATAGTTTTTGTATACATCGCGTGCATTGGTGAATAACAGAAGCGGATACTTGAAATAATTCGAAAGACTAATGATAATTATTTTATTATGCAAGGTTTAGTAGGCCTTGAGTTAAGTCTTTTTTAAAGTTTCCAGTTAACAACTAGCGATCAGCCTAAACTTTCTGGTGACTTATAGGTGCTTCATCACTATATGTTCTATTTTCTCATGATTGTATTTAGACTACTTGATACTTTATAGATAGATAATAAAGACACTAGGTAGTACTAACACTGACACAAGGTAAATAGTAACATTCAGTCAACAAAACCGAAATCAAAATGACAATCATCATTAACGATCACGTGAAAAGTGTTCCCATTTCTATAAAAATAATAGTAAGAGTAAAACTTTTAAAAAAGAACAGATAGAAATTCCCGCAATACAACCGCGTACAATCGTGTTACAACAGCGGATTAATCCAATGTCAGTTTCACACTATTCGTCGCGGTGTCGTAAATAAAACATTATTATTGTCCTATGCACCGCTGACCTTTCAGCAACGCGCACCAGAACGCAAGGCTGCTTTGTAAATTACACTCTATAGGACATTCTTGTGCGCCAGCTAATCGTTAGCGATACCCTTCAATTGAAGAAAATCAAACAAAATCAAAAATTAACCAGTGAAACTACAAATCGTCATAAATTATTTTCGCATTTTGACAACTCATTTGGTAACAATTTGTGTTGAAGAGATAGAACTGTAGTCAATTATTGTGTAGATGAAAAATATAGTAAAATATTTCAGATATAAAGTAATAAATTTTGTGCTTACTAGATTTCATTCCTTGCACACATAAATTCAATACACTTTATTATTCATCTCAGCTAAGAAGTCATTGCTTATTATTGTTGAATTTTGATTTAAGTTTTCAATACATTTAGGATATACGAGTACCGATCACCTAGGATATCCGAACATGACCTCAGTCGAACTTTACTAAATTTTATTAGAAATCACAAACACGTATGTTTGTAATCGCTCAATCAAGGCATGAATCAATTTAACTTGTAAATAATTATGTAATTGCTCACAATTAGGCATATTGATAAGCATTGGTTGCACGGAAGCCAAGTACGAGATGGAAACCTGAACTCGCAGCGATAACGAGAATCGAGTAATCGACTGATACTTTTGGATTTTCCACTCGATTAGGTGCAAATGTTTGGCGATGAAAAATTGCCGCGAGTCGAGCGACATGCTCTAGTGGTGAATCGATTATTGATTTCCATTATGGAGCCCCGCATTATGTATTCGTCCACGCCACAAGACAGTGCTGCGGCTTTAAAATATTCTCTGTGCAGCGTTTTGAGTGCGCTAGTGTAAAGTCGGCTCTGCTGAGTAGCCGTGATTCCTCGGAGACCCGAGAATGTTAGCATTTTAATAAATCAGCTAAAAATAACACCGGCCTCGTATTAATCGTGTTTCCTTCTTGTAATTTGATTTAAAAAAACAAATGAAACCAATTTTCGTATTTTATTAAAGAATCATCTCCTGTCCATATTTACGCCCACATTCATGTAAAGTTTTGGAGGTCACTGAAAGGTTTTATCGAGCGTTCCAAAAGAATTGAATAATTTTCAGAATACCTATCTCCATAATTTTGAGACTCGAGGTCTTATTAAATTAAGAAACTTTGAAAGGATTTATGGTGCAAATATAAAATGGAAAGCAAAAATGTAGGAAGGAGTGTTGCTTTAAGCTTCAGGAATAGAAAACACCCAAGAGTATACATAATCTATGACTGTCTTCTTAAAAATATTGTTTTCACATTATTAGCCACTGCAGGGTATACGTTTTCCCGCAAAGCATATCTATGGGGAGATTGAACTGAAACCAATCACGCAGGCTCAATGCGAATAGGTGAGTGTTAACAACGAACATCCTAGGATTGCAGCTGGAACTGACATCTCAACGTAGGGCCACTAAAAAACGGAATCGAAAAAGTGGAATCAGTTGCTGCCGGAGATATTTCCTGAGCGATACGACCTGGCGACCTTAAAAAAAAGACCGTATTCCCTGTTGAAAGGCTGGCAACGCTTTTCAGTGCCCTCTGGTATTGCAAATGTACATGGGCGGCGGTGTCATTTACCATCAGATGAGCCGTTTGCTCGTTTGCCTGCTATGGCATAAAAAAATCATATACCAGTCTGGTGATTGATCCTGCATTCATAACTAAAACTGTGACGTTCTCTATACAGTTTCTCCGTAGGATTCGAACCAAAACCCCAGATCACGCAGTAATCTAACTCAATACCTAAACCACTAACCACTACCACGGAGGCTTTTAAAATAAATAAATCAAAGATTAAGATTATATGTCCCGCCAAATGTACAAAACGAGTCCATCGTCATATTTGTTTAAATGCAAAATTAACGTTAACTATCTGAAGTTTGGATCCTAGTTTCATAGTGGTCGGGAATGAGCTTCGGAATAAACCTACAGTTTAATTAGGCTTACAGTGCGAGGTGGAACTTTAAATTGAAGTCACGTACAAACAGCATAGTTCATTGTTACTAACGAGCCGGTTCGCGATCGCTGGAAGGTGAGATCGTTATTTCGGAAGCGAATAGACGCTTTTGCTTGTTCAAAAACTGCGATGACAATATGAGTTTCCGTAATCCACTGTAATCAGATAACTACTCATTTACTGATACTGTGATAAGTATCAGTAAATGAGAGCATTTAGTGCGTTCGGTCGCCGATAAGTCAAGCAACCATTACAGTGATTGTCCATTGGGTCATCATCATCATGAGTAAGACACTTTAGTAAAACTTTTACATTGTCTAACTCTAGCCAACGATGAGCGTGAACTGAACAATTCTCTATAAATACACCACAAAAATAGCATAAAATTTTTAAAAGTATCCAACATATCATGCGGCTCTCTAAAGTGTAGGAAGTTTCTACACTTTGCGACATAAATATGGTCTCTTGTTACGTTAACGGCAAGTTTCTAAAGTTATCCATCCAGATAACTACGGAACTTCCTACGGTTCGACGGCTTGAAAACGCTTTGTTTCACATCGGTTGACAATTTTTTACGCTATACGCGGTATTGCTTTCTAGTTGTTGGTCAATAAGTTTTTGTTTCCTTTTATTATAGCTGTTCAAACTATCGCAATTCACTGCTGGACATAGGTCTCCCACATTTGCCGGTCTTTCGCTATCGGTCCTCGGTCGATGAAAATGTTCTTTTAGTATTTAAAATACTCTTTATAGCAATTTTGCAGAATCTACTAAATTTATCTGTAAGAATTCAAGTAAGACTACCAACTGTGCAATCAACTGATTACGTTACGAACGTTTTTAAATAAGTTTTTTAAATCTATCGTTTCACTGTAAGTATACCATAACAAACACATATCAACTTTTATGTACTGCAGATCTGGCTGAATAATTCATGTGTACCTTAGAAGGCAGTGATAATTTAATAATACAATCCATCTCTCCTCATTCTTGCAACAGACGTTGATGGATCGCGGATACTCCTCCGGGTTGAAGGCAGCTAATTGTGTGATTGATCCCTCCTATCTAGTTTTTTGAATCTTTTTCAATATAAGACCCGTTTGATAGATTCCCTTTATTGATTTGAAACGATTGTACTAAGAATATTTCTATCCTATATTGTGTGCCATGGTATCCCATGGTATACCAATATTTGATTCTTAAGATAATTATATTTGGTGTTTACAATCATTTTAGAGTAGGCAAAACATAAACCTGTAATTACTTAAGGAATTATTACTTGCTAAGCATGTGCAAGAGATAAGTGAAATACAATTTTCAACGGACCAGTAGCAAGACACTTTGAACTTAATAGTGAAGGACGTTTGTACTGCATTCAACTATGTTTGGACACGACTCTCGAAGAGAGTAACTACACGAGTTTCTTGGCGGCTGTTCTCGGTACGTTCAAGTTTTCAAGTCGTAGTTTTACAGTAACATTTAATAAAGATGTACTCTACTGCTTTCACTTCTTGGTTTGCAGAATTTGGTGATAGATGCATTTTAAAATACAATATGTAAGTATCTAATTTAACATAAGTAATTTAGTGAACTCATTGATGGCAATCAGAATTTTAGTTTGGGATCGTAATCAGAGCTAATTATAATTACCATTGAATTACAAATTACATTGCCATTAATACCTTATTACATCGTGTATCAAAATTTTAAATATAAGTGATTTGTTTTCACACACTATCGATCCTCGTCAACATCTAGCAACCCATAACCAAGGCATTTGATCGGGATCAGCATATGCTTAATAATAATCAACGAAAGTATTGAGATACTAGTGCTGTCACTAAAAAAGTTTTTTTTATAGTTTTGGTATTAGTAGTTGTGTTTTGGATTGAAAGGTAACCGACACGTTACCAATTATACTGAGATATAATTTTCAGCATTACATATTATCACATTTTATATTATACGATTTGATCATCACATATTATAGAATAAAGGCGAAAAAAAGCTAACAGGTGGGTGCTGTTTCACTTTTTTTTATTAGCAACTACTATCCGAGAGCTTTTTGTTGATTGTACATTGACTTAAGTGATTTGTGACTAGTTTACTCGTAGCTGTTGATATTTGGACGCGGGGCAATCCCTAGAGACCACGCCCTACCCTGCCTAAGGGTTGGACCATTTTGTTGGCAGAAAAAGCATGGTAATGCCAACTCTAAATAAAAACGGAAAAAACTGTGCAAATTACAAACTTCAGACTTGAAAGGGCTTACCTTCAGGAAAAGAAAAAATATGAATTCCTTAAAAATTGACAACCAGTACTAGTCAATGTAGACAATTAAAAAAACTTCAAACTGAAAACCTAAATGTCGGTTTGGTAGATACCAAACAGGAAGTTTGCGGACTTGACCCATTCGACGTAATGGTTGACGCGTCGGCTACTACACCAACGGTTACGGGTTTGATCCCCAGGCATTACAAACATTTGTATGCATAAACATGTCTCTTTACAATGGTCTGGTTGTTTCTATGTATATACAAAAAAGGTATATTAAGTATGTTTGTATGTATTTCCAAAAAAGTGTTTAAGTATGTTTATCCGTTGTTTAGAACCCAAATTACAGCCTAATGCTTAGTTTGGGGCTAGATGGTGCTGTGTAAATGTCTGTGGATATTTATAAAAAATGCTACAGATTATTATAATAATTTTATTACATAAACCAAACCTTTTTATTGTTTAATATCTAAGTAAAACCTCCAATTCAAGAAATATTAGCTGCCATGTAATTTGTGCCCATCAGATGAAGATGCTCTATAAAGGGCTTGAAGGTGGCGCCATTAACGTAGGCAGGTTCAAGGAAACAGTCTGGAAGTGAAATGTTCTAACTGGAAGGGAGAAAATCATTATAGGTGTTGTTTCTACCAACATGTATTAGAAAAGATCAGTTATATATATGTGTCTTAGAATAAAAGCATTGAATTAAATACACCCATTTAATTCCACAACAAAGAACTAAACCAGTTGAACTTATAAAGTACTTGAAGTTAACTTCAAATACATTTACAACAGATTACGTACGTAGTTTTACGTGTTTCACTGACATCACAAAGGGATTTACAGGCAAAGCACAAAGTTGACTGTTGTTAGAGAGGGAGGTCAGAAAAAACCTAAAGTCAGAAAGAGATGCACTAAATGCCGTGGTAACGGTTCGCTGATGGGGCAGGCACGTGAGGCGATGGCAAGAGATTAAAAGTAGGTAGTACTGTAATTATGTTTTTTTTTTTCGTAACTTACCGCTCTAGCGATTGCTGGTTAAGTACCATAAACGTTTTTAACGTAGGTAACAGTTAAGAATTATTTCCTGACGATGAATTTCCTGCTTTTAAAAGTATACAGCAAGCAGCTTGAACGTGCTTGGAGTCACGATAATGTGACGAACTTTTTGAAAATATATCGATTTTTGTGAAAAACTAATTAGAACATGATATAAAACAATAAGTTCAAACTTTAAGTATACGAGTATATCGTCATTATCATAGTCATTTCAGCCGTACAGTGCACTGATGTTCCAGGCCTTCCTCAGCTGCCCCCGTTAAGGTAATAACCGACCTCGCTTCCCCAGTCTGTATTATGTATGTATCTGTGAAGTAAGTGTGATTCTCAAAGGGCGTATGCTGGCACCCCTTGCATTTCATCTATATAGTTTTGCTTTTAATGTCCTATAACACTTTTACTTTGCCACAGAGTATCATTAAAGATTCAAGCCACAAGGCGCATACAGAGTTATCACTAAATATTACCATATATACCCTTTCATAAATACCCTTTCAATGCTGAAATAAACCTTCACCATGCATGTTCTCTCAAAACACACGATTGGGGGAGCACTTCCGTACGCCTTCATGCCTAACGAGCCTTACAAACATTTGTAATAGAGTCAGCTCAAAACTACCAAGTCATGGCACCCTTAAAACAGGAACCAGCATTCCTACATAACATTTTCACATGAATATGGAAACAGCCAAGGAAGTGCTGCCGAATGATTTATTATACTTGAATAATATCGTATGGATGACTGGAACACACCAAGATATGAGGTGCAGTGGAAGTTTGGAATGGTAATAATTAGGCATATTCGACAAATGGTTCTCGACGAGTTAGGGTGTAACTGACATCAGGTAAGTTGATAATCATAATTTGACGCGATATAATAATCAGTCCTTATTTTTAATAAAGACTTACCATTTCATTTATATCAGACAGCTATTGCTTAAAAGACATGTTCATTAAAAATCCCTACCTAATATACGGCTCAAGAATATTTATAAAAGTTTTTATACAAAAGACTGAAATTACAGAAGTTTATTTTCTACTCCTCATATGTGGAATCATCGTTTAAAATTATTGTAGAAGGGAGCCTGAATCAATGACTTTTCGGGCCTCGCAATGAGCTCAATCATAAAGATTATTTTCAGATACGATTGTATTAAGAAAGTGGCAAGATTTTACCTCCTGATGAAGATTCCGCTCGCAGCGTTGTAAGTGTTGCAACTAAATACGAATAATCTGCAATTTAATCTCAACGCTCAGACGGAAAAATTGCAGATAGATGTGGTTCTAATTGTGAAGGAGGAAATGATACCTTCATATGTAGATTTTTCACGAATTTTACTGCATATTATTTCTTAACAGCTGTTTACCTGTAACAAAAATAGAACATTTTTTATTATTGTTATAGGTAATGTAGTTTTTTTATTACAATTGGCTCTTGGGTGCTTAACTCATGAGCTACTAGCTAAAGGCTATGCACGAAATAAAATAAAACATTAATTAATGTTTCTTGTTCTTTAAATGTCTGGTAGTCGCTGGTATGAAAATAGACATATTCTCGTTACGAATATGCCTAATTTCCAACTAGCAACAACGCCAATAACACAAGAGTGGCAAAGGTAAAAACTTAAAATCATATAAATTACTTGTTCAATAAATAATCTTGGGTACAAGATGTAATTATAAGATCAGATCCACGCAGGGTGGGTTGCTCAATCGCACCAATATATATTACTGAGAAAGTATTTAAATAAGTAGACACCGTGACCATCTTAATACCAGTGTCCACAGTAACCCCTTCGACTTCTGGGTAGTGAAAGCGCCTTACCTTCATGTACAATGTTTGCTAAGCTTAACTCATCAATGAAAACAAATCGATGCATTCAGCAGTCTCACGTTGCGCCTGTTAATGGTGTTAACAAAGAATTGGCAGCACACTAACGAGACGTGCCCGCCGCGGGTTCAATTAGCGCGACGCCACGGTACCTCCGCGCAGGCGACCAATTGGCCACCACTAATTTTAACTTGTCCTAATTAATACCTCACACGCACACAATCACACCGGACAATGAGATGCATTCCTTTTATACATTTCATGAGTAAGTGGAGTAGACGATTTACCCGATAGTAAATGATATCAACTGGTACGTGGGACATAAATAATAATAATCCATTCATGATTCAAAAGTACCTGTAATATATTTATTTGAAGAAATAAATTTACAGTTTGATTTATTAAAAAATATATCATAAATATTTCTTTATTTTTTTATTAATAATCAGACAGATGTATGAAATGTTTGAGGTTACTTTCTTAACCAACAAAGTCGGTCCGAATGCGATAGTCCAGGTATTTTGACTAAAGCTTAGTGACGACGAATCCTGTCCACAGACATAATACTCGAACTCTGCTATCACTAAATCTATATTTTCCATTAAGCAAACGCAACGTCACTTGCACCAAAGCGAAACAAACAATTCGCTTGATTAAAATTACTTCCATTTTGTACTACATACCAGTGCAGCAAATTTTAAATAGTTTGTCCATAGTACGAAACAGGAAATTCCATGAAACTTTAGGCAAATTGCCGAAATGCTGGTGGAGCACATTGCAGTATTGTAACAACAAATTTACAAAAAGATTTTTACTAGGATATAGTATTAAAACGCACTTGGCAAGCAAAGCGGATTAGAAACTAAAACCCTGATTTCATGAAAATCGTTGAGAAGATCTTTTTACAGTTGTGAACGTTAGTGCACAGGAGAGAAATTTTTTGATACTGCAATGCTATGCCAATAATATATAAAGTCCCTGGGTTTTACACTGCCAATATTGGCATACATTAAAGGAGTAATATATACGGGTACAAAGCTTGAAAAATATTTTCTTCTAGCAGTTTTTATAGTATCTGGAAAATAAGCAAAGATTTGATAGATGGCAAATTGGAAAGTAAGTAAATCTATTAACAAGCACAGTGTGGGACGTTTCCAACTTGATGGATCGTCGACTTGGGAAACATCGCCAGTTAAGTTAAATATTATCTTAATAGGCTTTAAAACGAAATGTTTAGCGTTTCGTTCTCCTTTCGTTTAATAATATAGATATGATGTTTTTAAAAATAGATTATTTAAGTTTACGTAAGTGATTCCAAAACGAAAATAACGTGCCCGAAATCTAAAAATAATTAGTCACTGATCCAAGACGATAATATCAATAAAACGAAAGGTCACGTACCTTAATATTCACTTTTATGTCACGCCTATTGCTTGTTCGTGACCAAAAAACACATCTGTTCTGATCTCTTGCAACTTTATCTTTAATCTACTCTGCCACAATGAATAGAATTTTACCTCGTTATTTAATACAATCGCGATTCTAAAGCAATTTTAAAAGCTCTAGTTAAAGAATAGGTAACATGCATTAAAATATACAATGGTATTTCGCTTTTTATACCAATATAGTCAATTTATTCATCTCAATTTAACTTTCTGTTAGGTACTTGTTAAAAATCGTAAAAAGGGGCCGTTGACAGCTTTAAGTGGCCTCCACATACTTAATGCGATAACAGAGTGAAAATATACTAATTACGTAATGTAATTATCCACAATGATTATGTAAATAAACATATGCAAATTGTCAGTTCACGCATCTTAAGAAGAATACTTAACGAATTTATTAAAAATAGACCTTAACACAAAGTGAAAAAGTCGGTAATACATATACCTACCTATTTACTTGATAAAAGCACACTTGTCTTCTTTATACTGTGTGTACTAGGAATACTTTCGCATTAAGAACAATAGCAGTGAGAGCTGTTTGTAACACATTGCACACACGGAAAACTCCGAATTGGTACCAAATAACTGTAATTTATTCGGACTACGTCTAATTTTAACTGCAAAAAGACCAACCATTACCGCAAAACAACAAAATGTTTCATGTATTTTTTATATGAGATTATTGCTTTATGTTGGTGTTTTCTCAGGAAACCTTTAATTAAAAAGAAAAATGCTTTACATGATGACAGTTTAAATAGTGGATTTAAACATTAAAATTATGTTTTACAAAAAAAAATTTGAATTTAAGAACTCGCTTTAAAATTAAATCTAATAATTTTAAAATACCTTCACCTTTTAAAAGCAATAGCAGTACTTATTTCCTCAAATTTTTATGAATATTGGCTGGACAGCATCATAAAAAAAAATTATACGTTTGCGTGGTATCATAAACAAGCATATTATTATAACACATCGACCTTCCAAGGAACATTGACCGAATGACCGTAAGTGTTGCCGCCAAAAAACAAACAAACCAAGACCGACCAACGGGCGGATTCCACGCTTTATCGCCGGCAATAAAATGGGAACCTTTGTTTTGTAACCGTCCAAACTGAAGATTGTATCTATCGCGCCTTATACTACATTTAACTTGCGCAACAAACCGCGGCTACATAAGGTAACCGAGACGACTGCATTCAATACCTTGAAACAATATAATTATATCTTGTGCATTACAAACGTGTTACATGATATATGTCTTACAGATCAACAAAGTATGTTTGACACTTTCGTTTTGCAGTTGTTAATTTATGTGTAATACCTATTATAACTACTATTTATGAAAATATTAAGAATAAACGATACTGAGTCAGATATGTTTTGTATGTATGTATTTACAAAAAAGCAGCATTTATTATAAAAGGGATAAACCCCTTTTAAGTACCCGTATTATAATAAGCAAAAAACTTAAATAGAGGCTAGATGACGCCATATAAATGTCGCAGCCATCTGGTTAAATTAGCCATCTAATTAAACGCCTAGGCTGTTCGTTAAACGCCGGCATCCAATCAAATGCCTAGGCCGATAGTTATATGAAATAAAATTACTCAATGTTTAACAACTTGGCGTATTGAACGTTAGCCCTTTCGAAATGACTGATCAAGATTCAGCCAAGTGATTCAAATTTAGTTCCGCTATTCTCCACTGCAGCGCTAGCAGTCTTCAAAACAAATATGGCGCCAGCTCAGCGAAAACAGTGAATGTATTGATTTATCTCGTGCTTTTATGCAATTATAAGTAAAATTAAAGTGTAATATTGTCACAATAGTTCATAAAAGGAATGTGCCAAATAATAGTATGTCGTTTGAAAGATTTTGCGAAAACTTTGAGTCGAAATTGACTGCATTCGGACAACATCAAGGTTAATTTATTTTTATTTTTGAAAAAAATGCATGTTAGGTACTTTATTTCGTGTTGTAGTTTAAATGAAGGGTATTATTCTGGTGTTTTTTGCTTCAGGGACTCAACGAAAACCATGGAATGCCGAAAAAATTTCAGTGGTCATGAACAACATCCGAATGACTAGGGCGGCCATGAGCTCCGATGAACCTAAGACGCTATGGACTATTATTGGTGTTCGAAGTATGATATTATGGTAATATCAAATAAGAGTTTTTAATATTCAAAAGAAAATCTCTGAATGATTTAACGGTGCGCATTGTGCCTAGAAATGTATATTTTGGAGTTGTCATTTTAACACATTATAAAACCTAGAAAACATACCAAAAAAAGCAATAGAAATATTCTTTGCTTATAGTCCTACATGATAAACTAAAAAACACGTTCCCAAAGGAGGAATAGTCAAGCAGCCAATTGTATCTTAAGATTTTAATATAAGAGGTCAGGTAGATTTAATTGACTTCCGACCTTGTCCCGACGGCGAGAATAAGTGGTTTTTTAAGGTAGCAACGTGCTGCCGAATAATAGTAAATAATACGGAAAAAAACTATCTCCACTTAAAATTGATGAAGCAGTTATATTGAGTGTTTAAGTGGACCGTGGATCCCTGGACACAAATAATATAAAAAGGATATTTTTTTAACTTCTGTAATGTAGTATTTCTGTAATGTAGTATATAGAGTAGAAACAACAGCTGGAATCCTAAAAAACTGGTTTACACGGAAGGAATTGTAGTATTCGTCAGATATTTTGAATAATGATATTCCAGAAGTACCAATACCTTTAAGAGAGTGTGTGTCCCGACAATCTTAATTCTGTGGGCAGGGTTTTCAAAGAAGTATGTGTAACCAGCGCCTAAACAGTGCCGCATAAATCGATGTGCTTGTTTTAAGAAAAAACTCCAATGCGGTCTATTTGTCATAACAGTTTCAATTGTGTAAATAAATAAGTACTTATTAAGTACAGTATTTATATTGTTTTTACATTTATTTTGTTAAGCCTAATTGGCCTAAGTCGGAAAGGGCCTTTTTTATTTTACTTTCTTCGAATATCTTTAATGGTCAATAGTGTGAACTGGAGAACAAATAAGTACTCATTAATAAACTATTTGCCATAGGTGTTCTCTTATAAAAATGTAATAATAGTAATGACAACTTATAAAGAGGTCAATGATTATTAACTAAATAAGTGTTATTATGTATAGTTTGCGGAATAAAACTTTTATTCATATCTATATTTTTATTTTACCTTTCATTAAAAACCTTTTATTACATTTTATAATATTTCACTATAACTTTGTGAACACTGTTACTAAAAAGTAGTAGGTATAAGTTATGAACTCATGGACACCCTACTGAACTAGCGCGCAACGCTGGCGCAATATTTGTTTTGAAGACTGCTAGCACTGCAGTGGAGAATAGCGGAACTAAATTTGAATCACTTGGCTGAGTCTTAATCAGTCATTTCGAAAGAGCACTTTCGGCCTAGGCAACTAATTGGATGCCGGCGTTTAACAAACGGCCAAGGCGTCCAATTGTATGGCTAAATTTAACCAGATGGCTGCGACATAAATAATGTCAGTGGATATTTATTAAGCCAAAGGACATCGCCGTCTATATACATAGGTATATATGAGATACCAGTGTGCATAGAAATGAAAACGCCTATGGCAAAATGTAGTCGAAATTAATCCTCCTAAAACAATCATTCATCATATTGCTTGAACATCGTCAAGACCATGAAGGCTACGACGACCAGCTCGCTACAACATTTAAGCGTTCTCCGAGGTTATTTTTTATGAGACTGCGTATCTACACGATTGAAAAACTTACCTTTGCTTATATTATATAAGACATCAAATTTTTCAAATTCCAACATCTAACTCATTTCATCATCATCAAATCAGCCACATGATGTCCACAGCTGAACATAGGCCTCCCCCAATAACTTTCACTACAAACGGTCGGAAGCTATCTGCTACCATCGGCCACCCTCAAACTTCGTCAGGTCATCTGTCCATCTTGTGGGCGGCCGTCCTACGCTGCGCTTGCCGTAACGTGGTCTCTTTTCGACAAACTTTCAGTCCCAATGGCCATCGGTTCTTTGAACTATGTGTCCTGCCTATTGCCAGCTCAGCTTGGTAATGCGAGAGACAATGACGGTGACCTTAGTTCTAGATCTTCTCATTTCTAATTCGATCACGTAAAGAGAAGGCCCAAGCATAGGCCTCTCCATCGCTCGTTGCGTGACCTTGAGCTTATTGAAGAGGTCCAACGTAAGAGGCCACGTCTCAGCACCATACCTAGGCCATCACTGGTAATACGCACTGGTCAAAAACTTTTGTCTTTAGACAAACCTAATTACCAAGTTAATTACATAATGTGCATAATTATTTTCATTTACATAATTCAAATAAGCCGCCAAAACAAGATAGTTCCCTTTCAAATTACGACACAACGCTCCAATAACGTGTAATAAGTACCACATGTGACTGAGCTCGGTTACTGACCTTACCCAACAGACGAGATAACGACTGGAAAAAAAGCACTAATGGCACATTGTTTGTAGAGGACACCGAAGCGCGCCACTCAATTAGTATTGTCCATTATTCAAACATTTCAGTCCCATATTTGTTTCCGAAATAATGATAAAACAAACCTAACAAGAGGGCTCGTAGAACTTTCTTTTGAAGTATTTACACAAAAACGCTTTTGTAGTCTTGTATATTTTAAACGATAACAATTTATTGAGCCCAGTTCTTAATAGTCGATAATGAATGAGTGATTCATCGTTTAGATAAAAAGAATGTAACTTTGAATAGATTAAAATATTTATTGTTATGTATAATACAAACACTACCATCATTTAAATTGTCCGTAGCGTGATATCCCGTTAAAATATACATAAAGATCATTCCAGAGCCGAATGTCTAGTTTTAATTTACAAGGAAGCAGACGAATTCCGAGTTATTAAACGCCTGTTATTCCAGTTCACGTTTACACATCGCTGGTTGAATCATTGTCAGATAATAATTGATAATTTATTTGATAATTTTTACATAGCTACATTTTTTGTTTTTGTATGAAAGAATACCGAATTTCATCTGTTTCCAAATTATATCATAAATAATGTTACTGGTATTTTGAAGTGTATTACTGTAAACACTAAAATAAAATCATAAAATCATAAGAAAGATGATTCTGTGTTTTGAAAGCCAAGAAAGTGTTTTTGGCATATAAAGTACCAAATGTAAAGCAACAGCTTTTGCGGAATTGAAACTTTTATCAGTCGGTTTAACAACCTGACGATACCTATGAGGTTGATAAAATTAAACGAGAAAGTTAATACGCATTTTCCTTCGCATGTTATTTAAAGGATGTGCACAAAAACGAATTGATATCCCTGTGAAACTATGAACCGGTCTCAGGTGCCACCCGCACGTACAGTTTTTTCTTATTTAATACTATCAACACATGTTTCCCCGTACAAAAAACACCATAAATAGACGTCCCTAGATGTTTTATCGGCTATAAACACACATGCGGACTCTCTCCTCCCCCGATAGATCACGTACACATTGGGGAATGTGTTTTTTACTTAACACGCCAAATTCTTCCGTTGTGATATAAGAGAGCGCAGGCTCGCCCGCTTGCTCCATTTATATATTAGGTTACGTAAGATATTATTTGCGCAATTCTTTAAGATCGAAATATATTTTTACATCCTTTTCTTCCGTACAATGACTATTATTTCAAACATAATTGTTTTATTGTATAACTAAGCAATCGAGCAGAGCCCTCCTTGCGGTAAGTAACAACTTTCGTCTATAATACACCAGTTATTATGAAAAAGGGACTCAGTGCAGTTGTTTATTTGTGACGTATAAATATGTCAAGTCATAGTATAGGTACATGAATTTCAATACCTGTCTCACCCATCATAAGTCCGAAACTAAAATAAGTTTAATACCCAAGTATACCCACCCTAAGTACTAAAATACTCCAGAAAATTGTATGATGATACATTATGCTAATATGAGTGAGTACATCTGTGACTTAATTTGCCATTTAATGTCTTAAAGACCCTTATTCATATCTACAAAAATATCTTACCTTCAACAGAACTATTTTTTCTAAATTTTAATATCTTCAACTGAAAATGCCTACCATTCTACAAATGTCTTATTTGAAAAATGGTTAGAGTAAATTCAGAAGATAACTAGATTCTGTAGGCAATGCCTACTAGGCATATATGAGTGTCGTGTGGATTTATTACAAAGCCATTGCCATGTGGGACCAATCTGGCAGATTTGTAACCTTACACCCGCAGGCTAACCACTCTCGCCTCACTAAAAACTACTTCTGGTAACCGCCTTTACCGGGAATTTGCGAACTGCCTCTATTAGTTTCGGGAAAACGTAACAGACAAATCAAAGTTCTGCGAGAGCGCTGTATATTTTACTTGAGTGGTAGTGACACACGCGTAATGTAATTACTAGGGACATTTGAATGGCAGTAGATATTTAAAAAATCTTTTATTGTTTATTTATGCTACGAAACGTGTCAGTGAATTTTCTATATAATATCATGAAATTTATTGCACTATGTATTTTGAACTTATTAATAGTCTTTTGAATGCACCGCAGTGCCAAAAATCGACAAATAGGAGTAGGGAGAAATACAGTAATCTCGCGAAAAGGACGCGAAAGCCAGTATAATTAAGTTTAAGAGTAACTTATAATAATAATATAATGTTATGAAGTGATCATAGAAATAAGCTGGAATGTGAACTCAAGCTCACAATATCCTAGGTGGTGTTAGTAATTGTAGTCACAATTATTTACAGTATCATTTATTTGTGCGCCATATTTTAATCGGTTTACATTTATCCCGCCTCTCGCCCATTCCGCCTTGCCACTACCGGCCTTTCGTGTCATAAATCAAGATTTATCATGAACTCTATCTGGTTCATTATAACTTACGACACAGCGGCGCACGTGGGTCAGTTTGATTTAAGTCCCCATTATCATAATCCAGCTCAGCAAAAATCCAAAGATCCCCACAACGAGATTCTCTTATCCCCTTCATTTGAATTACAACCTCAGCACGCTTTTGGGAATTAGATGCATTGCGCGGGATAAGGATTACTGGAGATCACTTCTGATTCTTAACATTTTCTACCACTACATTTGCATACTTTTGATGCTGTTCCATTTCAAGGAATTCCGGCTGGTGACTGGTATTTAACAACAAAAATATTATTTACTAATAAATAATCAAAACATGTTCTAAACATAATGCGATATTTTAACAAAGGTACAGTATATCAAACAGAATCAACGAAGCCTTTATTTGAAATACAGAATAAAATTTCCTCAGAAAATTTTCTACATTCTTAGCGAGTCATGTGATTGAAAATTGTAAAGATGTCAGGACGCGAGAATTGTTATCACCACATTATATCTATTGGAAATTTTGGATTGTACAATCTAGACATGTCAGTCTGTATGGTCTGAGTAGTCTTTTAAATATTTCACCGTGCGTCCATTGCTGGACATAAGTATTTCTCATTTCTTAGCCAGCTTTGATTTCCAAATGTATGTAACCACTATTAATAGTAGTATTTTTTATTCAAAATTCACAATGTACTAAAAAGGCTAAAGAAACATTATTGACAAGTGTTGCTCATTCTATATAGGTGTAGGTCCGGAGGATTTTTCAAACGAAATTGGTTTACAAAATGACCGTCTGCGACCCTATTTAGTAAATACATCCACTTTTGCCAACTTACTTAAAAGTAAATACATTTCTTTAGATATCAGAATTTCTAGAACAATTTGAAACATTAAAGATGATTGCATTTCTTCTAAAATCAAGATCATAGTAAAGTTTCCCACCATGCCAAATCGGTTCGTCTAAGTTTTCCAACTTCATTCGTAGTTCGCGAAGTATTAAAACCAAAGTTTCTTAACATGCAATATAATCGTAAATCTCGAATACCTGAGGAAACATTCAACGTAGCTTAAACCTTTTTACACAAAAAATAACTTCATCCTAAGGATAAAACCACTTTACCAGAGATCTCCCCTTCTATCGGTCCCTGAGGCCTATAGTACGTCGAATACCGTCAAGCTCAAAGCCTTTAAGAATAAAAGACGCCTGATTTAAAGCCCCCTGTCGGCGATAACGGGAAAACAGGCTGTGCTACCGGCCGCTCCATAAAACTTGCAACTACCCACGTTTTATCGACACTCAAGATCTGCCCGCATCTTGGCCACAGTCGGACGGTGTCAGCACGGAGCGCTTAACGCGAATTATGTACCCATTACGAGTGATCTACGATGCTGTAACCTGGCAATCCAATAGAGGTTAATCCAGCTACAAGTCCTATGCTAGCAGCATTGAATGTTAAGAAAGATCACAATCATGCCAGCGAAATGGCACGGCATCTATCGACCTATACAAATAAGATCGCGAATATACATATATATAGCAAATCTCAAGGGATTCAAAATGCGGCGAAATAAAATTACACAACGTCCTCGGGGGCCAAAGAGGCGGGACAGGACATGCTACGTCACGTTACAAGGGATTATTGCCCCTGCACTTGAGAATGCACCCTCGACTTGGGAGCTATAACGGCACATATTGGGAAAAAACGAGGGCGACAACCCCAAAGCATTAGTGGGGATTATTGCTATATCTCTTTACAACGCATTACGTTACACGATAAGTCACCGTAATCTAAAGCACGCTTTGTCTGTCGAAAGAAACTATTGAATCTACCCAGTCGCATATTTAAAAAATACATTATTTTTAAATTAACAAAATATTTAAGATAGGACATTTACCGACGTACCAATTTCTAAATAATTAACTGAAATATCCTCAAAAGTAACAGATTTGTTGCGGCCATCTGTTGCATCCAAAAATTACGCAAGCCCCTTGACTTTGCGATGAGTCACTAGGACAGACAAATGGGCTCGCATGACGATGGTGGGACAGGGCCCTGTCAATTAATTGTAAGTAGGTAGGATAAGCGTCGTGCTCTAATTAAACACCAAACACTAATTTTCATTACTTTTAGTACAAAGTCAAAGCAATAAAAATTTACAAATCCGATTAACCAATATAAGTTTACCGGCCTGACTGTAACTGAGAATAATCCGATTATAGCTTTAAAAATGTGTTGATCAGATTTACATAACTACTGTTGTGTAAAATCATTGCGTAAAATCAGTATCGTTCCGTTGCTTTTATCTTATCATATTATATAGAAGGCACCAATGACGCCTTAAGGCGCCAGACACAATAGGTTTTCTACTGTGTCTGGATTCCCACAGTTTAATGGGTTAAAGAATTCAGATGCATCCATTAATCAATCAATCAGCGTACACCAGACCTTTCACGACATTGCTATGGCAAGATTTGGGTGATAACCCACCACGCTTGCCCAGTGCGTGGTAACGACGATCACAATGCAGCTATGAGCAACGGAGTATCATTCCTTCCGAAGCATGGAGAGACTTATATCATTTACCTGATGTCAATTGCTATAAGAAACCATCAGGTGATGTGGGTATTGTTTTACATAATAGAAAAAAAGCTCCAGCAATCTGCCAACTGACCACAATCAGCGAACAGCTGTATTTCTATGTATACTCATGCATAAAGACAGCAATTCAAATGGGCTACTTACCCATTAGTACCTAATACAAAGTCGCATTAGTAGCCGAGTAAAATACACATTCGAAAAGCGTCTGCCAACATCACAAAGACAGACACGGTTGTTGATTGAAGAATTATGCAAAGTATGTCACTTGTCATATCCTGTGGAATTTGGTATAAAAATATTCAACTGGATAAAGCTGCGGATTCAGCGAGCTCTTGCTCGTGCCATTTGCGAGGTAATTGCGCGAGTGAGACTGCCGGCAGGATCCTAATGGAAAAATGTCTAGCGATCGTAGAGTATTTTAGCGCACTCTTTATCTTTGCGTGCATACTTGGGAGTTTTATGCAAAATACCGTTATGAATTCACATCTAAACTCTTTTTCATCACAGTCACGTCCTTCGTTTGTAAAGATAACTTTAAGTTAGCCTATAATCTTAGATAAACAATAAACTAAACTAGATTCACAATCTCCGTCAAAATCCTGCCCATCGCATCGTTTGGGCAGAATTTTCATAATATATAATTCAACAAGAGAATTGTAACGTGGTCAATTAAGTACTCAAAATGTTTTATTTAAAACACTTAAGAAAAAATTGCAAGCTTTCAATTCAAAAGACGTCGCTAAAACCGCTTCTCTCACATGGATTCAAACGACGCCGTTTACTCACATATTTTAATAATTTAGCTAACTAACTTCAATGAATTCCAAGCGAAACAGATACAAGTGAGACACGGTATTTACATGTTGTATATCAATTTAGAACCTACCTTTAATACTTTAACCGCGGTAGACAGATATATCCATCAATATTTCGGTTCTATTTTGCCTCAAAACCTCAAAAGGGGCAACCTACACTCGCCAAATACCCGGTGAAGCTGTAAAAGTTATCTTCGACTAAGAGCGACTAAAAAAGGTCTACCTCAGCGAATGTCTTCGTTGAGAGCTGCGCTGGTCCAGTCCGTTAAGGTAGACAGCCCGAGCTTCATACTTTGTTGAGTAGAATGTACCTGAGAATGGCTTGACACCCAATCACAAGTATAATCTCAAGCCTTACCTAACCACAACAAACGTACAGATACACTTTCAAAATGTATATGATTCTACAAAAAGGAACGTTCCCCGTTGATTTATGACCATTAGGCTACCAAATCTATAAAGTTTTATATTACATTATTCTCTCTTGGAATCTTATACGAATAAAAGAAGGGTGACGTTAACTTATTTAAGCTCTATCCAAGATTACATGCAGGGGTGGGTGTAAAACTAACAAGGGTGAAACATTCTTAATAACGTCCTGTCAAATGTTTCACCCTCATACCTTTTGATTAACGACCCCATAACAACATTACATTGATTATTTTTAAATTATTGAACTAAAAATCTACTAAAAATCTAGTAAATCTGCTAGTCAAATTATGACCCGTATCAAGTATCTTTCAGTTAATCGATTAAGGGGTTGACTTCAAAACATAGTATTTAATTAACATTTCAAATCCTTTACATGAACCAAAGTCAATAAGACAACAGTAAAACTCATACAAAACAGAGTCAAAATTTAATCCAACCTGTTTTACGGTTCGCTATAAAAACAAAATGTTTTTGGAGCGATAAAACGGCTCTCTGCACTGTGAGGGCGACATTAACTCCGCTTTAATTAAGAAAGCAATCATGATTCCGTATCAATAAATTACATTACAGTGATCTCATCCGGCCAAAATAAAAGCAACGGCCAATTTATTTATTGTGTGAGGTGAAAACAGTGCCGCAGGAGGATACCCACCCCGCTAGGAAGGGATGCCATCCCCAGGGACCGGGGCAAACACTTTAATACGGCACGAAGCAATTCGTCCGGCTCCAGCCAGGCACACCTCCGGGAGAAAATTAAGACAAACCGCACACGAAAACCGTGTATGGCAGTAAATTTTAATTATATTGTACTTTAGGCCTTTTTGTTATACTATTAATGTTTGCGTTTATTTAATTTTACACGATATGTCTCTCTTTCTTCAACCCATTGCAATCAGTTACTGGAAATAGGACTACCTCATTGTACGCCAGATATCCCAGTTCTCTGCTTCCCTATCTAGCCTTCACCAACAAGCTTCGGAAGTCATCGGTCCATCAGACCAGTAAGTTCATTTCAGGATTTCTCTGCTCCAACGGCCATTGGATCTTGAATGACACCGAGACGGCATCATAGGCACTAGTGTAGTTTCTTTAAATACACGTTTGAATATATAAATGTGTATGTCTTACATAACATAAGGAAAAAATAACAAACGTAATAGTCCTACGAAACTTTGAAAACGCAGTACGATTCCAAAACGTGTATTTTTAGCGGACTGGCACTATTATCTTTGTCGAACAATTTTTTATTCTTCAATGTCACTGGATGAAAGCGTGGATTAAAACTTGCTCAAGATTAAAAGGATCTCGCAAAATCGGATTATAAAGAGCCTCCATAATATGTTTATTAAAAGATTCAATTTTACATAGTATTATTATTGAAATATTTATGAACAGCTATTATGATATTCAAGGACTAAAGCGTTAAAATAAGTATTTTATTTTTTTTATTTTGCTTTTTAGTCTTCTCTAACACTGCTCATAAATTGCTGCTAGTAAATATCTCCTTTATAAATTTGTAAGCGGTACCTCTTTCTTATTGCATCTATTTATTAAGTTCAAAGCTGCTTACTGGTTCAGATCAGCGAGTGGGTAGGTAATGTATTGTTGTAACACCCTTTACGATTTATTAACAACGAAGGTCAATGTTGTAAAACGTTGACGATGAGGAATTGCATGTATATGTCTTGTTAAATTCTAATCTGTGTGACAAGCTTGCCGTGCGCCTGCTACTTTTTCCAGATAGCAGATTCAGATGAGATAGAGCAACTCGCCATTAGTTACCCACTCGAGCGTTGAATACCGGGAAAATACCTTTGACAAAAAAAACTATTGTTTCTGATTTCTTAACACCCCTTATTAACCCAGCTAATTAAAAGAATCCAGAGTTAACAAATTATACCTATATTGTACTAAAGTTTCTCAACATGTATTAGGTCTTAATGAAAGTATCTGCGCCGGAATTTACGGTAAAAGTTTGAGTTTTCATTTGGCAACATTGAATTTCCAAATTCTTTGTCGACACCAAGTTATGCGAATTTTCCCTTCGCAAAGTTACGAAATTGTAGTCATATAACGCTGTATTAAGATAATCGAAGTTATTTAATAATTCATTACGATGTTTCGTTTATCTTATGACATCCAATATTTTAGAAATATTCGCGTTATAAAATCCGGTTTCATTTTACTGTAAGTTTTACAGAGTGATACATACAGACAACAGACAATGTGAGTGAACAATCATCATAATTGTAGTTAAGTAGTTCAACTAAATAAAAGCTGAATTGCATTTCACGAGCCCCAAAAGAAGCTACATTGCATATCACGAGTCCCAAAAGGCATAAAATACCCCTGAAATCGTATTATCGAGATGCAGCTCATCGTGGTACATCCATCACTGACAATAGAAATTCCGTGGGCGGTCATTACAAAATCATTGTGTGGAGCGATGTGAATGACTCGTGAGATTATGACTCAGCTTTGATGCCTGGGCCTTTGTGAACACGCCTCCCACTTGTCACTTGCCAGCCTGGCGTTACTTAAGTGAGCTGCCATCTTTTTTGGTTTATAATGTAACTGTAATAAATTAATATTACTGCTCATATGTTTTGATGTTGCCTTTGTCTTAATTCACCGGTAGATGCTAACGCTCTAATAATAACACCATGTAGGTGTGAGATGTCTTCATTTCTAATTAAACGCAGTAGGGAAGCTTTGACGAACATCTAATGACACAATACCAACGAATGTAATATTCCAGAAAACATTATTCTGTATGATGAGCAAAAATTAGGAAATTTCAAAATCTATTGTACACAACTAAACAAAACGGTTCAATTTCGCTTACACTAGGTTAGGTAGCATGAACCACTTTCATAGTGCCTACATCCCGCATAGTTCCGTTACAGTAACCGATGTATCACCTACTGATGCAAACTTTCACGCATGACAATTGGAAAAAAATATAACATCACGCGATTTCTGCAAAATATTATGACCACAATGACCCAATAACAATAAACACGAAACCGCGTGCGAAGAACATTGTGGTGTCGAAAAAGTGACTCAATCACAAGTAGCGGTGTCTCACGGTAGAACAAAGGCAGCATTATAATGAGTATGAGCCTGTCATTATGGTAATCATGTCATTCCTTACCTTATTCATAATATACTACTTATATCTAAATTTTAGAATGACATGAGATCTAATTAAATCGAAATCTGTGCTCTATATATATATATAGTTTCCGAGAATAATTCTTCACGTTTTAGTTAATTACTGCTTACTCTTGATACTATACTATGTCAATACTTGTTATGTCAACGTTGTCATGAATTTTTTAAATCTTATTAAAGGATACCTTAGTATATGATTTGACTGCGGTGTTAATTTTGTTTACTCTGCATAAAATAGGTATTTATGCAGAGTAAACAAAATCGTGGCAGACAAACGTCTAGACTACTATACTACTTAGCGTTATTTATATCTTTAAAGGCAGGTTTGATTTTTCAAATGTAAATGTTCATCAAAGTACAAACTTACAAAGGACCATTAGATCAGTCATTCGGAAACCTTGAAAACGAAGTATGATTCGGAAACGTGTATTTATAACGGACTGGCACTGTTCTCTTAGTCGCACATTTTTTTATTCTTCTACGTCACTGGATGAAAGCGTGGATTAAAAGTTGCTCGAGACTGAATTAGCATAATTAACTACGTATTATGTTTTAGCACAGATATGTGCAGTTTCTTCTAGCTACTAACCACTAATAAGCCTTGTTTCATTGTCGTATATGTACTTTTTGCGTCTGATAGACCTAACTCACAACTGTCTAAATAATATATATATTAATTAGACAGTTGTGATATATAGACGGTAAGGACGATCACCTGATGGTAAGTGATATGCCTGACCATGACAGAGCGCCATTGAAGGAGACCAACAACTAATAGTTATTATTCTCCGTCAAAGCCACACTGCGCCCGACACCAGAGACAACAGATGTAAGGTATCTAATATCCGGTAATTTCACTGATACAGTGCCCTCATCCCGAAACACAACGAAAACTCCATCAAAACAAAATCATTACTTAGGTTATTGCGAAACTATTAATTTGATCTTCTAAGCCCCCATTTAACATTTCGCCGAAGTCTTATTTTTCGGCAAGACAGTCGAGTAACGGGTGAACTTTACATCCAAGACTGGTCTCACTTATTATCACCCTCAACCCTTTCGAGTGCCACGTCGCCCAATGAAAGACGACCAACAAAATAATTTCTTTTGGGTCAGTGTTTAATAAAATTACGGATTAATTTATGCAAGTAGGATCATCGCATGCTGTAACAAAATATTGTTTGATTTTTAATTAAAGATGTGCATTTAGTATTTTCTGTAGTATTCCACGACAGGTCAATTTCAATTGCAATAAAAAACATACTGTCAAACAAAAATCAAGGCTGTCCATACGCCAACACTCGACGAAAACTCCTGAACTACGAAAGTCGAAATAGAAATAGAAAGCCTGGTCCAGCAGATAACTGTACAGCCAAACTGTACTGATATAGAATAAACTAAAAAGACCAAATAGGAAAGGAGTCGGCGCGATAAACTGTCCAAGTTTACGTTCCTAGAAACCATACAAAGATAAGGAACAATAAATATCCCGCTACCCACTTCTTCTTTTAACAGGCGAATGAACTTGTTTGAGGATATTTAGGTCACGCGTAGCTTAAGAAAGATCAAAACACCAACGTATGTTATTGATGAAAATAAACCCGAGATGCCACGGACGACCATAATAGATTTCTTATTCGGAGCAAATATTCTTTAACTTTTTGTACAATAATACATAACATTCTAAAGTCATACTTACAATGCAAATGTTGAAGTAAATTGCGACATGACAAATTAGACAATAACAAAAGCCATTAACAAACAGCTTCGTACCATTAAGGCCAAGATTAAGCAACGCCTAATCAAAAGGCGTTAATTATGCCGGAAACATTGACCTGGTAAAAATTGGCCAAACCATAAAGCACCATAAATGTGGAAATAATATAATTCAGAGCAATGGAACGGTGGAGCAACAATTGCCGTCGGCGTGACGAAACGACGACGTGGTTACAGTTAACCAACCATTGTTCGAGACCAGCCAGCGAGACATCTCATAATGGTGGATCGTTAACCTCACACTTGAGGTCAGTAGGAATTAGATATAGCAATACTAGAAAAAACGCAATGCGGTTACAGTACCCGCAAACATTGGAAAAGTAAAGTTGAAAAGAGCTACTACTCGTGTATTGTAAATGGTTGTTTTCAGTGCAGATACACGAAGAACTTTATTTTTATATTTTTCAGTAAAATGGATTTCGAAATTTGACACTAGGTCACATTACTATAAATGTAAAATGATGTGGAAGAAAATTTTAAAACATGTAAATTGAAAAGTAGTCGAGTCATCAAATACAGCTAGTGACTAGATTTAAACGGAACGCTACACTCCAATGAGAAAGTCCGTTTCTGGACCACACCGTTAGTGGAGCTTACGCTACTTTTGATGGAACGAATCGTTCGAAAAACCGGTCACGAAGCTGTCGCGTTTACATCTGCATAGTAACATTTTTGATACTGTGCTGATGAAAATACTGTGAGATTAACACAAATTTAACCTTCTCACTGCCAGGATTCCAGACACGTTATAAAATTAGTTGTTTGTTGAATTGAATATATCCGACGAAATCCGATTTATCAGCGGCGGTTATAGAGTTAACAGTAAGTCTTTGATGTATTTAGTACTTTTAAAAATATCATGGTTATTTCTTAACTGTACCTACTTAAATGATTTTAATGTCAATTGAATACCCGTAATATTGAATACCCGTAATTAAATTCATTTAATTTAATTACGGTATTCAATCGAACTCCAAGTAAAAAATATTTACAAAGGAAACCAGATTCCAATACTTCGAAAAAAAACATCACCTTTGATAAAACTGAGATTAATATCATTAAAATTATCCAGGCAAATATCATTGCCACTTTGCCCTACATAAAGTTACAAATAAAACTCCGCCAAACGAGACAGGATTCACGAATTTATGTCTGCATAATCTGGAGCTATGTTTTTGTCAGTTCCACCACCACACCCGCAAAGTGATTCTGTTGGATAACTCAACAATGAACTGTCGCATTTCGGTGCTCTCAAGTTGCAATTTGGTGTAACCTTTCCCATGTCGGCCTAAAAGCGTGGCCTCATTCGGTAATCCTCTTTTCGCAACGTGAATTTTCATGATTAGGTTACCAAAGGAAAGCCAAAATGTAGGCGGTCTTAAGTCCCTCTATACGAGTTCGAACTGCAAATCAAAGCTCTGTTGATCGGTGCAATTTTGCATTGGAACAACTTGTGTAGGCAAATACGCGCAGAAGGAACTTAGTACATTAATCGATGACTATAAGGCTGAGTTTTCAATGGACTCTAAATATGAATTATTAGTTATGTTTTGGTCACTGTTCACAGAAGGTGCGCGGTGTCGTTACGTCCATTGAAGCGTTCACGCGGAAGACTAGTCGGTGTCGCTTTCAGCTTGGTTTGTTTTAGAGATAACTACATACTTCACAGATACTTATGAGTTACTAAATAAAATGCTTTTTAAAATCAGATGCACACTCTCACTCTGAAATTATACTGTGTATATAAAATTAGTGTTTTATTTTTATTTTTTTTGCTTTACTAGGGTGATTGGACAATATTCATTGCAATATATATTCATTTCAATTGTTAATATTAATCAGAATTACCCTTTCACCAGTTTAAATTAAAGAATATAAAAATTGTCATGAGAAAGGTAAACCATAGACAAATATGATCAGATAAAGATGTGTGGTCTTGCACATAGTGTTCAAGTTACAAAATCTTTGTTATAAATTATTGTAAATTTATGTGTAGGTAAATGCAAAACTCTGTAACCAATGATATAAAAAGTTTAAAAGAGTGACTATCAAGGTTTTTGCCGACTCTTCTCAAAGATCCTACTTATTCCAAACTGGTGGTAGAGTCATTAAAAATATACTAATAACAATTGACGAATCAAAAGTATCTGTAACAGATTTATTTGTAAAATATTATGATTATGATTTTGATTGACTTTGACTTTGACTTTGAAAATACAATGATAACATAGTGTAAGTAGGTGAGAAATAATTTTGAGATTAATAAATATCACCCATGGCCACACATAAATATATACTTACATCCATTTACTTAAAAAAAAATAGGAACTCATAGTCAAAGTCAAAATCCATTTATTCAGATAAGGCTGACAAAAAGCACTTATGAATGTCAAAAAGAATACATAAAATAAAATAAAAAACCTTTTTAAATAAAAAAAATGCTTCATTTTGGCCTGTTGAGAAAGAAGCACCCAAGCCTTCAACCATACAGCCTTTCCTAAACAATGATTTTAATGAACAGATATTTTATAAACACTGAAATAGCTGAGCAGTTTAATACCACGGATTTTTTTCATATAAATTTTTATTCCTAGTATAATTAAAATATATATTAAAATTGTGTGAATCAATCAAGTAGGTAAATTAAATTTTTCATAAATATATAGTGATGACTATTTTTATTTATTTTAAAATGTCCTTAAGAGAGTCATGTGGTGTAAGGTTGTAGATGAAACATTTATCTCATGTTTTGTAATATCAGGGGGTCACTGCCATCTCATAAAACAGTATTACTACAATGATACATCAGCATTTTGTTTTTTTTTTGTACCAGAAAAGGCAATATAATATTATTGTAATATTGTTTTAAGAGATTTCAGTAAGCACCCTGCTCTTAGACTTATCACGGAAAGACAACAGAATGCCTTATGTTTTTATGGACAGTTATTCCCCATGAGCCTATGACGATTTATTGTTAGCATAGATATATTGGCCACAGAAAAGATTGTAATTGTGCCCTTTGATTGAGAAAATCTATAAGTCATCTTTTTAGCCTCTAAAATATTGTTAGTTTTTATTTACTAGGTAGTTTAAGAGATCTGTAAGCATACATTTAAATACTATTTAGTTTCTGTATTTTTCCAGTAGGCTTAGCATTTAAATAAAATCTAGATTAACCTAAAATAATAATATGCCCTTAATTTATTTGTTTGATATTAAAAGCTGTGTTTATCATTATAGAAGAATCAATAAATATCTTTTCTAATAACTACTTCACAAAAGGTTTTAATTAAAGTAATTTTAGTCTAAAAACTACCAGTTGTCAACTTCATAAAATTGGTGTGACAAAAAGTCCCTTCAAATTCATTTGAGAGAAAGGAGCGGTTTGAGACAAACAAAATATGACCTTTACTAACAGTTGGGTAATACAGTCAAGATTGTATAAAAACCTACCTTATCTCCTGGGATATTTTTTGCCGACATGGTGTCACCTTCCTATGAGATGGTCCGACGTCGTCTTGAGGACGATTTATCCAAAGAAAGGCTCTCGCTGTTGCCGTGACTGGCCAACATACGACACAAAACACTTCACTTCATTAATCACTTGGCCATCATCACTGATCAAGGGACGCATCAAAAACACAAACACAACAGCCGACCCATCGTATGGAGTCACAATCAGCACGATTTCCCATTGAGATACATCAACACAGATAATTTTTTTCACAACACAATACACAAACAACGAGCTTGACAGAAGCTAACTTGATTGAGTTCGGCTTTGACGTAAAATGGCGAGGGATGGATGGTCCCTTCCTCCCGCTTACCGCTCACCCCGCGCATGCTATCTCGCTAGAAGTTTAAGAGGGCAGCACTGAACAACAACAAATGAACAAACTGCTTTCAAATTGTCGTTTACACTTACATCCATAGATGGCGTTGTTCACGCATAACGTAAGTTCTTACAATAGAAGTATTTATCTTATTTTCCAATACTTATATTTTAAACTGTTAAAATACTGTATTATTGTAGACAGTTATCGAGATTGGTATCCATAAAAAACAGTCAACAAGTATTGCAAAGAGACTATAATTAATGATAACCTCATACTTCTAACAACTTTTGGTCATTGTAATTTTTTTTCTTTTGAAATGACTCTGATTAAGTTTATAATGTTTCAAAATCTTCAAATTAAATGTTGTTTCTTCAAGTGTTGCCAGTTGCTAGCACAAAATATATAGAGTACTGTTGCTAGTTGTCTAAAGCCGTAAGTGCTACTATCACAGAGTACCTTATTATAATAATATAATAGCTAGATGCATCTTTTAGCTCAGAAGGCATACCCCTTGCATTTAGGTTGTCAACAAGTGAGTCGGGATTTTTGGGGTCTTAGCATTTTATGAGTATAGGTATAGACTATAGGCATTAGTAGGGTATAAGAGATATGTCTCATTTTGTTGGAATAAAATAAACGTTTAGGCAACATATAGTACGGTTTCTCGATATGAAAAATGCATTCAAAGTCATTTTAATTATAAATTTATCTTAATGATATAGATAATCAAAATGAAATGAAATTTTACTATGAAAAGGATTAAACAACAGAACATTATTTAATAAAAATTAATAGAATAAAAATTAATAAATGAAACATAGACCATAAAAGTAATATCTTAGGAGTATTTTAGGGGATTGATTTAATTTTAATGGCTCAATAATTCTGGAAGTTTCTAGCACTGAAGTCAGTCAAGCAAACATGCAAAGATGGTTTCTATAAAAAGATGCAAAGCAAGCAGTGTTGTCACCTTAGTCCTTTTGGGTCTAGATCTAACACTTTTCAATATTGGTAAACTTTCTCTTTTTAAACTATTTAGACGGAAAAGGGCTATCCAGACCTTTTTTGACGACCCATTTGATGTAGCGGTTGAGACATAATGTAATAGTAATGTATATAAAATATGTATGTAGGTATGCGTCGCCGTTGTTTAGTGTACCCATAATACAGGCTTCACGCTTAACTTGGGGCTAGATGGCGGTGTGTGAATATCAGTGGATATTTATTTATTTGTCGCTCTATTTTTATTTCAATATCTTTTCTTAGTTAGTGAAGCTTTATTTATACCGGTCCAGCCCTTTTTAATTTCTTCAATGTGGCGACAATGAATGACTGTAAGCACTTAAAAAAGTAGGCGAGACGAAGCAGTAATGCCCACTTAGCCAGATTTAGATAGATATTTCGATATAGGACGGGTACAATTGAAGAAAAGTTGTAGGTAAACTTTTTACTAGCTTCTTTTCCATTCTTCATAATACAGCGGTTTTAAAGAAGCGCAAGTAGATTGGTAAAAAAAAGCCTTTACCCACGTAATACATCGAAAACACCGAGGCGAACAGTCTTTTGTAAATAAAGAACCTACCAAGTTACGTAGCGACACTTTAATAAATACGAAATAATGATAGATTCATTCTTAATAGCGACATTACTATTGTATATGACACCAAAATGTGTCTTACTAAACTGGTCATCGGTGGCGGACTCGTTCCTCTGAGGTGGCGGAGAATTTTGCTAATTCTGACTACTTTTTGGATAAAAAAACTGGCAATCTAGCTACTTTAGAAAAAATCTAGCTACTGTGTCTGAGTAAGGCCCAGAATAATAACATTAATAACTACAGCTAATTATTCTATGGGGTAAGGCTAGCAGTTGACAACACTGGTGCCGATACTGGCAATTCACTTAGCATTGCCAGAAGGTTAGACTTAGGAATTTTTAGGAGATTTTAGAACTGTAATGGTTGCTTTCAGGTTACACGAATGAAAAGGTTACATTAGGTGTTTTTTTAAAATTTATACATTAAATATTTTTCACTTAAAAGCAACGTGTAAAGAACGCTTGATTCAGTAGAAAATTGTAGTGAGAAAGAACGCGGCATGAGCGTATTGGACAGGTGGATTTTATACATTTTTGAATGGGTTTGAAAATTTCTCACTTAAATTGAGAGGTAATTTGGAATAACAACAAACGCAAATAAATTTGCACTTTTTGAATATTATAAAATTTTAACTATACTTATATGATCAGTAATTGTTACCGAACCTTCCATTTGTCTTGTGCAGTAGTTAAAAAATAGTGCTGTTTATCATTTCAAGGGTATAAATGTAGAAATTGATTACAAATAACCATTTACGTCAAAGTTCTAATTTTTATTATTTATTTTGTAGCGGTCAATCAGGTGTTTCAGCGCGGGTCCGTAGCATTTGCTACTCTTGCAAATGGGCTATAAGGCTAATACAGCACTGGTTGTAATCCAATGTTTTCTGTTTGTATTTTGTTTTGTGATTATTAATTGTAATACAACATAATTTCCTATTAGACCTTTAGTGGATCCATGGTCTGTGCTGCCGCACTTACTAACTCATTGACCATCAATGTATCTGCAAGTCAATGCTGCTTATATTCTATAAACTTTTTATACAAAAAGGTGAAATATTATATATTTGATGAACTTTTGGTAAGACCCAGCTGGCAACACTGAATTTACTATCCACATTTCACCGCGCGTCGCGATACAGACAGGCATTCAGGCATACAAGTGTCCCTTATCGCAAAATGCGGACGGAGGCGTGGATATAGATCTCTACGCCGATGATATTGAATCGATTTCAATAGACAGGTATAATATACCTATATGTTGATTATGAGGAAATATAATAACTTCAGTAATTGGACAAAATGTAATCGATATAAAGTAACATTAATTATCAAACATAAAGTAAAAATAGCGCCGCGGCGTTTTTCAGGACGATTTTGGAGGTGAAAATGTGGATCCTACGACGATGTGATTGCGGCTCCAGCGGCGAAACCTGAGGATGGCGATGGCGCCAAATTCAGCGTCACAGCAGCACTCTCACCCACCGGAAGAGACAAACGGCAACGCTTCGTATCATAACAACGGATCGAATCACGACCATCATCATGGCCGACGCTTGCGGTTCCAGCTCTACGTCGGCAACCTCACTTGGGTTTGTACAAGATTTTGTCTTCTTTAGTTATAATGTAATATATGATTCAGCTATTTATTGTTTCGAGGCCTGTTTATCTTGTAATAAGGAAAACACATGTTTCTTTTGGTATCGGGTTGACAACAACACTGGTTTTGTATGGGAAAAGAAAAAGCTCATTATATATCTGTTGTGATATTAAGTTTCTACCAATTTCCATTGAGAGTAAAAAGTAAATGGTTATATTTGTATAAAATACTTTTTGTATTTGTTTCCATATGCTTGTTGTTGACAACATGCTTTTCACATATTTCGATGTGACTTGATCTGTACAAACTAGTAGAATTTTGTGGTAACTTCAAAATGTCATGCAAATTAAGTTGCACAGGTTAGGTTGTATTTAGAACACAATGTAATGGTTTTTTGATAATGAGTGTTGCATATACATTATTACTACCCTGTGGTAGACTAATTACTACTAAAGATGTTTTCATCGGTATAATGAATTAACATACTTCTAGGTGAGGCATTATTGCCTGTATATTTCTAATATTTAGTGAACCTACATTTAAAAGTATTCTGTAAATTTTATTTTTTATATGTTACCTAAATAAAATAAGAATGGGTTATTAATGTTTACAATTAACTTTCTATATTGTTTGTGCACTTTTAATACTACATGCATAATCAAACAAATTTTATTGAATAATATCTTGTGTCATGTTCATTCTGTAATAATTCTGCTGATTGATTGGTAAAATTTAAGGTTTTTATAATAGGAAAAATTATATGACAAAACCAGTGTTGGACAAAATGCAGCTTTTTAGTAATAGCATTAAATAAATGATTGCATTTTCAATGTTTAATAATCATAAATAACTCTTAATTGTAACAGAGGACTAAATTTATGTCATTTAAATATATCTGTTTTGGTCTAAAACTTTATTCATACAAAATTGATAGCACAAATTTTATTAACTAGGCTAGTTTTAAATTGATATAAAGTATATTACCGTCTTGTAAATACTAGAAAGCAGCAAAAAATATATAATCATTGAAATGAAATATAATCTCTGTTTATATTTTATACATAAGCATATAAAACTACTAAAGAAACATCTGTTTTTGTTGCATTCTTGTCATTATTATGAATTAACACTATCACCAATTATTTATTCAAGGTAATACAGGATTTACATTTATCGTTGCAACTAATCAATGATAAAAAACATCATTTATATATAAATTTGATATATCATTGGGTATAACTGTACTATATGGGCCGCAGATCTATGGTTTTTTAAAGCCCAAAACATTTTTATTTTAAATTATATAAATATATAATACAATAACCTTAAAATAAATACAAAATATTGTTAACTGTTACTATTTTATTTAAATTAAATAGTTATCAGTATTGTAAACCATTAAAATAATTAGTATTATAAACATAGTAATTTCATGCAGTTGAGTTACAAGTAAAAAAAAAGGCAGAATAGCCTCATGTGCCATGGCAGACCCAATTGCCAGTCCCAAAAAAAATCCTATAATATTTTGATTTTTATTCATTAATATCTCGAAAACTAAAAATCTCCGCACCTTAAAATTTTACACAATTATACCTTATAGTGAGGTACTTCAACCATAAGAATTTCAACGCCCAACTCTGCGGCACACATAGTACAGTTTATCCTCACTAAGCAATAACAAGAACAAAGTATTACAAGCGACTTAGATTTAGATAATATAGTAAAATTGTTTGCTTCTTACTATTATGAACTTTTTATTGCTTATTTATAATATGCAATATTTATTAAATTTTATTTTGCACAGAAATTAAAACAATTATTTAAAAATTATTGGACTAAAATGTTGAGTTTAACAAAAACAAATTTCTGTGTAAATAAATTGTATGATCAAATCTAAGTTAATTTCATAAAAATTCTCTGATTTGATGATACTTATTTGACGGATATTAGAATTGCATACTTGTGTAATTATTACTTTGTTATATTTTGATTCTTTGTTTTGAATCAATCTTCAATTAATATTTAATGAGAGATATTTACAGCTCTAGAGAAAGTATTACTCAAGAATAAAAAAGTAATCTATGAGTAAATGGTAATGCTTACAACAAATCTGTTTATAAGTAGACAGTTAATGGCACTTAAAGATCAACACATATTTTTAATAATTTATGTAGGAAATGTAATGATGTAGATGATTTAAATAATGTTATATTGCCATTGTTGACTAAAAATATTGTAATACAAATGCAATTGCCTTTTTTAGAAATAGTAAAATAAAATATGTGTTTAGAGTACTTACCTTTTTTAGAAATAGTTCGAAGAGTTTTATTTTAGAGCATGTAATATATGCCATATTAGCTGTATTTGAGTTAATATTATTTTGGTATTGGTGCGGGGTGTTGTTAAAAGGTATCTGTAAATATCTCTTTTATATGATATTTCCTGTCCTGTAACAGCTGTGTTAAATAACTGGTATTTATGTTGTTTGAATGAATGATGAATGGTTTCTTAAAGTTTGATTGAATGAGCTATTATTTATGTACCAATTACCTATCACGTGAGTACTTGTTGATTACACTTCTTGTTTTTGCTTCGAAATCAATACACATGTCTTAGCACCAGTTTTATTACAGATTAGATTATGTCATGATTTGTATGAATAAAAATCTTTAACACATGTTTGCAAGTTATACAGATGTCCCGAGTATTCCTAATAACTGTCTTGTGACCAGACTTTATTTAAGAAATAAATGAATCATTTTGTAGGCTAATCTAGTTCAGTGGGCATCTGAAGAACAATTACTCTGTGTTGAAAATTAATGGTTCGTAAAAGTTGATTAATGACTTGCCTGGATTATGCTTTTTAAACTAGAATATTGGGTAATTTGCCTCAAAAACCTTCCATGTTCAAAATAATAAATCCAAAATTCTGGTTTATCATATTTTAACAAGTGTTTCTGTTATCAGGTGTTCAAGGAGGTAAGATGTTACTGCTTGTTTTAGTAGCTCTGTTTGTGCAATTTTTATTGTTCATTTTTTATGAGACAACATTTGGTTCTTGTGTACTTACTCATGTTTCTGAGTTTCATATAAGTAGGCATTTGGTAACTCCACCAGTATTAATCGTATAACTGTCTAATTTACCAAAAATATGTTTATTAATTATTTATAAACAAGATACATTTATATTTAAATATAGCGCGTCCATATTGTATGTTGTTCAGTCTTCGCCTTTCAACCAATGTAAGTAAACAGTTAAGTGCATTACCGACATATTATGTGCATCAAACATTGAAATCTACATTTATTCTATTGATTTTGATATATTGAATAACTAATAATCAAGATACATAGTTAAGTTAAAACCAACGCCTTATATTTTGTAACATTATTGGAGGGCTTTTTTTTTTAGAAAAATACTTATTGTCAATAAGAAACACAAAAGTCCCATGTAATAAGGCGGACAATAATTCCTCATATTTATATAAATATAATAATAATGTACCCCAACTTCACGCTATGTACCTCGACCCCTTATTTAATCACCTGTTTTTTATATAAACAATATTAATTTAAACTGCTTTATTTTAACAAGTTTTGGTAAAATAATGTTTGATTTTGCTTAAATATATTCGGATTCAATTGTTATTTGATAAAATAAACCTGTTTAGTATTTTAAGGCAGTTAGGTTTCCTTTAACTTTTTCCTTCTTGTTGAAGGAACCTTTCCAATCTGTGTCCATTTTGCAGTTTTGTAAACTGCTTTACTTATTGGTATATGTAGCATAGTAGGTTATTTTAAAAACAATATGTGATATTTAATATCTGTGATAAATGCTGATTACTTTGAAATAAAAGGATGGCTCAAAATCAAAACTGTTTCCTTTTTTCCCAACGTTTCCTGTTGCGGATAAGTTAGGAAAATCACATAGCTAAACAGACAGAAATAGGAGAAAAATCATGCGTTCCGTTACCGCCACTTAACGCACGTAGCGTTATTGCAAACAATTGACACTTGGTTGACACGTAACATAAATTCGCGAATAGCTACGTTTCAAATGTTAACATAACGGAGGACAGGTATGCTTTTAGTGCAAAAGATCGAATGCCTAACGGTTGGTGCTGCTAAGTATGCGTTTTATATTTTCCATTATACGCTCCGTTTTTCTTTGTAGTTGAGTTGTCGGTCGCCTTTTTCAGTGGGCCACGGATCAAGACATTGCGAACGCAGTAGCTGATGTTGGCGTGACGGACTTTCAAGATGTGAAGTTCTTCGAAAATAGGGCAAATGGGCAGTCTAAAGGGTTCTGCGTCATATCATTGGGCTCTGAGCAGTCTGTCCGAATGGTTATGGATCGACTGCCGAAGAAAGACATACACGGGCAACACCCCGTGGTCACTTTGCCGACTAAACAGGTAATCCAATAATAATAAACCACCTACTTAAAACATTTTAAGTACCTATTGCGTGGTAAAATACTTCTAAAATTCAATACCGATAACTTTTTAAAGAAATCAGGATAGGAAATCTAGAAATGCAGACAGCTAAAGATTGAATTTAATATCATGGATGAGTTTAACAGATACATAAAAAGACGAAATCTAATTAAGGTCTTTCCATGTATGTGTCTACTGATAGTAACTCGAAATTATTATCAGCTTAGTTATCTAAAAAGTATACACAACTATTAAGCTTTTAAATGTATATCATCTTAATTTAAAGTACTGCCATTTTTGCCGTGAATTCTATGTTTTTATCATTTAATGCTATTCTATTGGACAAGGGCAAAGTTAATTAAAATTAATTATCTGTTCCCATATTTGAGTTTCTTCTAAACATACTGATTTATTGACAATATTTTTCAAACATTTTAAAAATATCTCTGAAACTAGAATGTGTACTAAATGTCTACTACTGTGCTATAACAATTGCCGAACTATAAATTAAAATGAATCTTAGGGCAATATTTTCAGTTATGTGTATGCTTTCAAAGCTTAATACTGAGAAAAATAAGCTGAAAGTAAGCCTAAAACCATAGCTTAATTTGAGGTAAAAAGGAAAAATCTAAAAAGACTAAATTCAATCAATAAACATTATTCGTTCCTATGTTATAAAATAAGACTCGGAAATGAGTAATATTATTAAACTTATGAATACATTTCCTATTCAATGCAAATTAATTTAGCAAACATTATAAAAATATACTAGTAACAGTACCAAAATTCAGTTTTATTGAAATTTGAAAAGACACTACCGTATAGTTGTCACTGTATACTTTTAGATTTGCAATTATTATTTTTTTATTGCGGACTAAGAACAATGGACGAACGTTTTTAAGCTAAGCTAATATTTGCAGGCGTTAAATCAATTTGAAAGCCAATCGAAGACTAGGTCCACACCGCCGGGACCAAACAATCCTGGTATGAGAGGACCGCACCCTGGGGACCCCAGGACCACATCCAGGAGGTAATACATTTGTATAATTTTATTTCAACACCTACCCAATTTCGATAATAGAACAATAAAAGTGATGAACTAAGTAGGTAATAATAATATTGAAATGGCATATATCTAAAATTAACTTCTTAAGACAGTACCTGGGATAATAATAACGAACTGTGGATTCCTCAACTACACAGTATGCAAATTATAATTCGGTTATTTGTTAGGTTACAATGTCATTAATAAGCAAAATAGATTATTGCTTTTATAAGGAGTCACGATGTTAGTGCAGAAATGGTTATAAGACTCATGTCCAGCATACCCAATCTCTCTATAGCGATGCTGTTTGGGAAGGACTGTGCCTTGCAGTGGACAAATAAAGGCATGTGATGATAATGGTGACCAGCATACTGCTAAAGTGTAAATATTTGCACCTCTGATAATTTATATATTATACATCCAATGATTATATAAAAGTTAGTCAATAAACAGTGTTTCCCATATAATAGAGTCTTTTTATATTCAACGAATAATAATATTGTAATCATTGCTGCGGCCTCAGCTATGAATGGCGGTTACCATTCATCACCATAATCAAATGAGTTGGAATTGCTTGGCATGTTTCTCGTACAAAAAATGTAAAATTGGGTATTATGTAGTAGGTACTTAATCAAGTAAATAACTATTTATATTACAACCCTGATACCAGTGTCAAGACTAGTCTACCTAGAAATAGAAAACCATTTACATCTCGTTGGTAGCTTTAGTTTCATTAGACATTCTAAAGGTGCCTTCATGGAGCCAATGCTGAATATACGATATTTGAATATGTTCCCACTAATTACTAGTAAAAGAATAAGTGTATTTAACATAAATGTAAAAGGGATCGCAATATTTAGGTACTATAGATACTATTTTATAACCTACCTTATATTGACTCCATCCTCTTCTCTTTAGCCGCTAATCAGCTTGGTGGTCTGATACCTCGAAATTCAATTGTGTAGTACTGTAATTTTTGTTACGGGCCATTATATCTTACTGATGCTTAGTATACTCTAAAACTATCGTATTCTCTTAGATTTCTTCGGAGGTGGCCCCAACGGGCCTGGACCGAACGGGCCTCGCATGATGATGCCGGGCCCAGGACCTCATCACCAGTTGCGCGGGCCTCCACCGGGACCTCCTCACGGGCATCCACATCATATGCAGCAGCATCAAGGCCCGCCGCCCCATCATATGCAGCATCAGGGACCGCCACCTCACCAAGGCCCACCGCCGGGCCACAGGCCACCTATGCAGGTGAGACTAGATTTCGTCTCGGATATACCTTTACCAAACACAAGAGGATACTTCATGTAATGACGTGGGGAATCTTTATGGCTGCCTATTTATGTAGCCTCCGGACTGACGACTTGTTAAAGTTCGCTGGTGGATATCAGGAGCAGAATAGGAGAGATCACTTGTCTAGAAATGGTTTGCGTTAGGTTGTAAATTAAGAGTCTATAATATGGACGTTACTCAAAAACATTATCTGTATATATTAAATAAATTGGTCTTAGCTACACTGTTGATAACTCAAGAACAGCTAAACCAAATTGCCCACAGATTTTTGCCTAATTTTTGCTCAAAAGTAGGAGGAAGATATAGTTTACTTTTTATACCATTCCTGTGGGATGTGACATCAAACAGGGTATAAAAATTTGCTCATTTATTACTTCAAAGATGTGGAACAACAACAACAACATAGATAGTATATATTATTTTGACGACCCATTTGGTGTTGCGGTTGAGAGGTCGGCCGCAACACCAAGGGTTCCGGGTTCGATCTCCGGGCAGTACAAACATTTTTGTGCATGAACATGTCTGTTTGTAATGGTCTGGGTGTTTTCTATGTATAATATGTATGTATTTACAAAGAAATATATATATATATATATATATATATACACGGTGTTAAATAAGTAAGCAATAATAATGAAGGGTGACAATATTTACAATATTTAAAATGCACGACAGTAAATATCCGGTGCGTAGACTCGATTCTGATCATACATACATTTTATTTTAATTAAAATATCATAAGATTTTGTGACAACCCTGAATGATAAGTAGCGTAGAGTCATTGACCTTTTAGAATAATAGTAGAAACTAAAAGCGGGCTATGTCGCTGCGGTTGAAACGCGGCAAACTTTTTACATGTAATCTTAGGTTGTATTTCACTGTAAATATTTTTTAAATATTGATTCATCACATCAATCATCGTATATAATAAAGGAAAATTAAAAATACAATTAAGATTCAATGATCTTTATTTACCTGTTTCGTAACATTCACACCGTTCATTGTTTTCCCTACAAAAGCTTTAAAAAGTTACAGGGAAGGCGGACGCACTGGCGTTAATTTTAAATGCACCTATCATTTCACCAAATCACTTTCACGAGGCTATTTTTGAACACTAGACACTGATCCCCGGATGTGCTGAGCAAGGCACCGCCCGCGCTGCGGCCTCTTCCGACCCCCGTCGTACCATATTGATAATGAGATCCATTGAGAACACAAATTTTGCTCCATTTTCGTCACTGGCATAATCTTATAAATCCACATGTATTGTATTTGTGCTCGATACCGCTGCCAACGTCTCACGTATCACGAATAAACATAGAGCCTACTAGTAATCGTGAAAAACATTACGAACTATTAATGCCATGTATTTCATTCATAACGTTCCCTGGAGAAAATACCTTTTGAGGTTAAAAAAAGACAAAATTCGACTCAAATTAAGGATGATGCAACATGGTAAACATGACTAAATTTACGGTAGGTAAAATAGGGTTGTTAAAAAATAATCAATTGATATAAAACGGTTCAATTGGTTATTTTTAATCGATTTACATAGGTTTAATAAATATTTTAAAAATTACTTGTAAATTATTTATTAAATGTATTTTGAAATTGCAATAAAAAGACCTTTTTTTACTTACGTTTTCGAGACCAAAACGAAGTCGTTATGTTTGAAAATTATCGTTGTATCACAGATAACATAAATTTATTCAAATGTTAAATAGGCGCTTTATTCGTTTGAATTTAATTTTGGTCATATTATTCTTAGACACAAAATAGTAGTCAGTACCATTAATAGATTATTTTAAAAAAGAGCATGCAATTCTGTATTAATAATAGTTACCAAATATTTGGTTTCCTTGTGCTTTTACTTTGAAATACTATAAAGAATTAAAAGATTATAAGTTTTCGTTTTAAATTGGTTGGTTGATGTTCAACATGATTGATTGTTTATATTAACCAAACATGCATATTGAATGTATGACGTAAAGCATGCTTGTATTTCAAGAATAGGATTGATTAAAAAATCAATTTTACGATCAAGTAGACGAATCGATTAAAAATATTGAAATCGATGTTTATTTGAATGATTCTTTACCATTAATTTCACATCTCTAACTGAGCGGCTAGAACTAACGTCAAGGTCAAGGGAATGAGACAGTGCCGCGCAATTTTATATCTTTTACTTGTTTTAAAAGCTATAATCACATTAGAGGAAGAAAAGTTGCGTCATCTAGCGGCGAATAGCAAAAACTAGCTAAATGTTCATTAATGAACTGAAAAATGACATATCTCATTACGTAAGAAGCAACATTTTCAACTTTATTCTTTTAACATAAGAATAAATATTGAATGCTGATTGACGCGACTTGTTTTTTTGTTTTATTGTTATTAGAAAACAAAGAGTTATTGATGCAGACTGTCACTGCGCAAACACAAATAGGCAAATTATTTTCGGTAACTATTTACCTCATAAGTGCTTTTTGTAAGCCTAATTTGAATAAAGAATTTTGATTTTGATTTTTTTTTTTAGATGAACAATAAACTAACTGTTAATCTAAGTTATTAACGTTCTTTTCTTGAAAGAGATTGTCAGATAATTAGCAAAGGTTACAAAATTGTGTTTTAATGAAATAAAAACGTTCAAACGTCATGGTTTTGTACATTAGGAATTTTTGTTTTATTTAGCTATTATTTTTAATAATTTATTGAATTTAAATGTGTACCTTTAGAAATGAATGAACTAATGAAGCATGGGCAAGATTATCCCATATTTTATTAAAAAATATTCGGTATGCCATTTCTATTAAAATAGATGTATATTGAATTTGGTTAACTTTAAGATGTATGTGAACACAGTCACTTTAAGCTTGGCAATAAGAAGAAGTCGCGGTACTTAAAATACATCAAGTAGGTAAGAATATGTATTTTAAATGTTCAAGATTCTAGTGTAGGTAGAAAATGTGTGTCAATCTGCAATTTGATATTCTATTATTTTGAGGTCATTAACACTCAACAGGGTTGATCTTTTAAAAAGTAGGTCAATTTTTAAAGCGTGTTTTTCTTCGAAACTATAACGATTTAAAATTAGTTTAGAGCTCCCTTAATTACTTTAATTACCAAACTTATACCCCAGTCTTTAGCACCGTGTATATATATATATATAAATTTGTTCCACATCTTTGAAGTAATAAATGAGCAAATTTTTATACCCTGTTTGATATATATATATATATATGTATGTATGTATATAATATATATATATATTATATATATAATATATATATTATATATATATATATATATATATATATATATATATAATATATATGTATGTATGTATATATGTATGTATGTATGTATGTTTATCCGTTATTTAGTTACCATAATACAGGCGCTTAATAGAGTGCGCTGTGTGAATGTCAGTAAATATTTATTATTATTATATTATTGATCTCTGTGGTAATAGCAAATGAAACATCAATAAATTTAACAAGGATATTTATTATTATTTTATAACCGAATGTTTAATTATTTTTTTTATGTTTAGTTCCTAAATTTCAATCGTTTTTGATATGGGTTGTGTTGCCTGACAAGAAATGTATGTAACAGTTCAGCGGGCCGCCGCAGATGCAGCGTGCGCCGGGCCCCCGTCCCGAGTGGGGTCCCCGCGGCCACCACATGCAGGCGCCGGCGCCGCAGTACGGCCCGCCGCATCAGCCATACACCAACTGCCCCGCAGCACGGTCAGTACACACCTGCACTTATTGCTGCTTCTTGTAGAAACTTTATTGTGTTGTGCGCATCATACAAACAGATATGAAATTATTGGCTTCTTTACGATATCTCTGGGGAAGTTGTTTTTGACATTTGTTGCGTAGTTTGCAAAAACAAATGTTGGTAAAGGTTTTTGTTGTATGGCTCATTATTTTTGTCAACATGTAGTTCAAAATGCGTTTTCAAGATCATAATACCAGATATTGGTAATAAATAGTTGAAGTCGTTAATAATAAGCCTTTAAAGGTTGTTTGCTTGTAATAATAAGCCTTTAAAAAGTTGTTTGCTTGTACCACACATTCAAATTTTGAACTGAAATATAGATAGTCAAGTTTGATTGTGGTCAAGTGCGATGTGGGCAAAACAACATTTTTCAACTGTCATACTCATTCTGATATTTCTTTATAGCCTCCTGGACAGGGCATGCCACCACCACACCACCAGATGCCACCGCATCAGCAAGGCCCCCTCGAGGACCGGCTCCTCTCCCACAACATCCAGGTAATTAATGTACTTGTGGTGGAACATTTACTTTAATTTAAAGTTGTTCAGGCACATGAGTGCCCAATATGTGGCAGGCATGCAGTTGGTATTTGTTATGGTTAATAAATAAATATCTACTGACATTCACACAGCGCCATCTAGCCCCAAGTTAAGCGTTAAGCCTGTATTATGGGTACTAAACAACGGATAAACATACATATGTACTTTTTTTTTGTAAATACATATATATTAGAAATAGAAAACACCCAGACCATTACAAACATACATGTTCATGCACACAAATGATTGTACAGCCCGGGGATCGAACCCGGAACCCTTGGTGTTGCGGCCGACCTCTCAACCGCAACACCAAATGGGTCGTCAAATTAACTAGTCATTGAGTCAGTATACTGTAATATAAAAAAAATCACCCTAAGTAATTCTTTAATTGCTTTTATTTTGCTTTAGTTTAGATTATTTGGACTCGATCTTTTGGTTTGAATATTATAATTTTCATAGTTCGATGCCATACTTATGATTTTGAAAGTCCACTGTTATAATTTTCTGATTCTTAATTAACAGCAAATATTCCTGTACTCTTATCTCTCTCTTCAACCTATTGCTGTCCACTGCTGGACATAGGTCTCCCCATACGTACGTCGCTTATCAATTCAGTAATCTTTTCATAACTGTTTTTTACGTAAGTGACTTACAGGAAAAAAAAATATGAACCGACTCACTAGCGTCGGTGGCTCATTTGGTGGACCGTTGCTTTCTGATCTGGAGGGTTTCAAGCTCGCCAGTACCAGTCATTACGAATTTTCGAAATTTATTATGTGCATTTATCCGACGGAAAATCTGTGCATGCCTGCAAAGAGATTCAAATTTTGTGCGCGAAGTCGGTCAAACCGCACGGGGGCCGCGTGGACGACTAAGGCCTATACACCCTCAGTGGGGAGGTTGAATGAGCTGATGAGGACCTAGTACTCTGCACAACCCCAGCAGATGTTATTCAGTAATGTCCGGTATTGTAGCGAAAAGTGGCAGCCATAATGGTCCATATCCTAGTGGGTCTACTAAGGTATACCACTAGGTCCATTTCTTTACAATTGTAGGCGTAGGCCCGGGTGCACCGGCCCCACACGTGAACCCGGCCTTCTTCAACCAGCAGCCGCCCGTGCAGCCGGCTCCTGGAGTACAGCCGCCTCCGCAGGCGGGCCCGCCAGGTATCTTACTTAAATTTATTATTTAAATGTGTCACAAGTTTGACTTTAAGATTTCCACTCTAGATAAGCGAAAGATAAGTTTACATTATTGTGCATCATTTCTGTTAGAAAATCATCTAGATACTCCTTTAATTACTTCTTAGGGGAAATGGAACTCAGGTCCATAATTTTTTATATCTATGAAAGGGTCCAATGGCGAAACGGCTAGCCGTTCGGTTGGGATTCTATTCCTGATGATGATGATAGTTTATCAACTATCATCGTCATCAAGGCACAGACCTTCCCGCTCATCATAGAACTAGAAAATATACAACAAGAGGTCGACACCCCTGAAAATGCCTGATTTTGCCCTCAATTGAATTTTGAATTCATTCACGAACGTGAGTCGACCATATCAATGGTACGTCCTTTCAATGTGGTCGACTCACGTTCGTGAATGAATTGACCTTGTCGACCTTTGATAACTCAATTCTACTTATTGAATTCTTCAATTTTTCATGTATCTTATGAGTTTTAATAAAATGTCTGGAATTACAACCGGAAGTGAGGTCAATTTTGCATGTGGGCACAATCAGGCATTTCAGGGTGTCGACATTTAGTTCTATGGTTTCTCAGATTCAAAAAAATGTTCGTGTATCTGATCCATAGGAATTTATACGGCCAGCTCGGCGACTATTATTGACTGGTTGACGATGACGTGATTAGTAATCAGTATATCGCTGTAGAGCGTCGGTGTTTTAATGGTGTGGACTGTTGCCCTCTTACCGGGAGGACTGAGGTTCAAATACCGCCACGTAATAATATGTTTTCGAATTTTCGAAATTATATGTATGTTATCCGACGCTCTTTCGGTGAAGGAAAGATCGTGGGGAAATCTGCGAACGCCTGCGAATTTTGAAGCTTCAAAGGTTGTGCGTGAAGTCGTCTTACCCACATGGGGCCTGCGTGGACGACTAAGGCCTGTACACCCTATACGGGTAGGCTCGTGCCCCTCGATGGGTACGTTTAATGAGCTGACGATGATATCGCTGAGCAGTGTGGTGTATTTATTCGGTAAGCCTTCGCAGGCCCGGGCGCGGCGTACGGACACCCGCCTCATGGACAGCCGCCGCCGGCGCAGGGCCCACCGCCGGGTGCCCGACAGCCCTACGGACGTCCTCCGCAGGTTAGTCACACGGGTATTATTTTTCAAGTGTTTTGTAAAGACTTTATGGAACACAATAAGTTTGAGTTGAACGTTGTTGGGGAGTAGAGAAAAGTACGAGCTTGAATGTCTATTATTCATAGAATGATCAGGACGCTCACCTGGTGGTAAGTGATACGCCTGATCATGATAGAACGGCATTGAAGGAGAACAACTGAAAGACAGTTATTATTCTCCATCAATGCCGCACTGCTCCCGTCACTAGAGACAACAGATGTTAAATGTTTTATACCCGGTAATTCCACTAGCTACAGTGAACTCATCCCGAAACACAAAAGTGCATATCACTGTTTCATCTGGCACTGCGGTGGTACCTACCTAGACGACACGGTATCGACTCAACCACCTAGTACCGCGTAGTAATGTATTTATTAAACTTAATCAATATATATATAAACTGGTTAAAATAGCCGTTCAATCAAACAGCTAGCCCTTTGACTGAACAACGCCATTCAATCACATGTCTAGCTTCTTAATTGAATATTTGAGACGTTCAAAATGTTCAACATTACAGCTGACTCAAAAGCCTAATTAGTTCAGTTTACCACCGCGACGCGGTGTACCCAAACAACCAGTATGTGCCAGTAATGCGAATAGGGGCTACTCGAACTTACAGTGCTTCACGACTTAAATTATGACATTATAAAACAGTGACATCTTACATCACAATGAAGGCTGTACTATGTGGCTGAAACTGCCAAAAAATTCTAGTAGAAACAAATGGCAGGGACGCAAAAAGACTTGGTCTCAAATAAGGCTGTTTTTTGTTTATAACTTTTGACTGCAATCGTTTTAATTTTTTTGAACATTCTTTCCGAAGCAGCCCTCTTTTCGGTCCTGACTATAGCGTTTTTCTTCCGATTTTATCCTCATAGACCGTACATAAAATGTTTGTTTATATCCCACACAGAGCTACCCGCCGCCGGGTGAAGGCGGTCGCGCGCCCCACCACGCGGCTCCCCTGGCCCCCAACCCTCCCCACGCAGCCCACCCGCCCCACGCGGCGCACCCGCCCCACCCTGCCCATCCCCCCAACGCCCCCCACCCGCCCATCAGCGAGGCGGAGTTCGAGGAGGTGATGAGCCGCAACCGCACCGTGTCGTCGTCGGCCATCGCTCGCGCTGTCAGCGACGCGGCCGCTGGCGAATACGCTTCGGCTATTGAAACGCTTGTTACTGCTATATCGCTTATTAAGCAGAGCAAGGTAAGGATTTAATATTTTGGATTAATGTCTTAATATGCTGTCATTGTAGCTTTTGGGCTTTTAGGGTTTGATTGTATGTATTTGCTATCATCATTGATATGCTAGAAAGAAGAACATATCTGGAAGTTTTTTAACAGATTGACTAGCCGAGTTTTTTTTCTGGCTCTTTTCGGATGATACCAGTTTGATTGAGTTGATCTTTGAGGAATTTTTTTTGTTCAGGTTCAGTATTAACTTTTTTTTGTACGTTGAAGTGGAAATAACTAATGTAAAAGTTGGCTAACGCTAGTATACGGCAATAAATTCGATGACTGTGTCGGTGTCCTTAAATGAGAGCATATAATTATGTGATTGGTATTAATATTGTGATGTGTTACTAGCTAATTAACAATTACCCGTTCGTATGCGATGGCATGTAGTAGGAAAATCTACATACTTTTGATCCTCAATATACACGTGTGGGATTTGCGCTAATATTTTAAGTCCCGTCTTGTAAACATAATTATTAAACTTAACAAACGTGTGCAGGTGGCGCACGACGACCGGTGCAAGATCCTGATCTCGTCGCTGCAGGACACTTTGCACGGTGTCGAGACCAAGTCTTACAGCAGCAGCGAACGTTCACGGCGGTCTCGGTCTCGAGAGAGGGACGCGAGGGTCCACCACCGAGCCCCGCGTAGGCGGGAGCGCTCGGCCAGTCGGTACAGGGACCGCAGCCGCGACCGTGAAGATAGGGACAGGTGAGTCGAGTATGGGGAGACGGGGGTCAGGGAGACGGGGTATGGGGAGACGGTGGTAGGTGAGCCGCGGCACAGGGGACACGGGGCTAGTTGAGCAGAGGCACGGGGATGATAGGGACGGACTGCAGGGCACGGGGGTGAAAGAGACAAGACTCCGGGGTACGGGGCGACTTAGTGAGCGGTCGCGACCATTCTGGTCTCGAGAAAGGGACGCGAGGGTCCACCACCGAGCCTCGCGTAGGCGTGAGCGCTCGGCCAGTCGGTACAGCGACCGCAACGATAAGCACAGGTGAGTCGGGGTATGGGGAGACTTGGGTGAGTGAGTCGGGGTATGGGAAGAGGGGGTAGGTGAGTCGGGGTATGGGTAGACGGGGGTAGGTGACTCGGGTATGGGGAGACGAGGAAAGGTTAGCAGCGGCATAGGGAGACGGGGCACGGGGGTGGACATGAACGGTCTTCGGGGCACCGGCGCCACAGGGATGGACTGCAGGGTAAGCCGGGGTATGGGGAGACGGGGGAAGATGAGCTGCAGCACGGAGGTGACGGGGGTAGGTGAGCTGGAGCTAGGGCTCCACAGTGATGGACTCCGGTGTACGGGCCACAGGGACGAACTCCAGGGCAAGGGGTGAAAGAGACAGACTCCGGGGTACGAGCGACGAAGTGAGCAGTTGCGACGATTCCAGTCTCGAAGATGGGAGAAAGGGAACGTGAGGGCGCACCATAGAACTCCTTTCAAATGGGAGCACTCGGCCAGCCGGGACCGCTATGAAGGGCAGGCGAGTCGAGTACGGGGGTAACAAGGTTAGGTGAGACCGAGTACTGGTTGACAGGGACGGACGCTGCGCAATCGCTGCCGAGAGTGCTCGGCCGGTAACGCCACGACAAGGACAGGTGAATCGGGGTATGAGAATGACAAGGATAGGTGAGCCAGAGTACGGGCGCAACAGGGACTTACTTACTCTAGCACACGGGGTGACTGACACGGTCTTAGGGGTACGGGCGCCACAGGGACGGTCTGTGTGCCTCATTTGTAGATGGCAAATGAGGCACACTAGGAACTTGTATTACAATAACTGAGAAACGACACGTCACGCCACGTGCAATACAAATAAAACAACTGCCATTACCACTGAAACTGTCTGAAAAATTAAAGCGAGCAATTGTGCACAACCGCCATTTTGGATAGCAACATGCAGGTACTCTATGTATATTTTGCTTTAATTTCAACAATAGACAACGGAAACAGTAAATACAGATTTTTCTTTGATGACCTTGTTCCTGGACCTATAACAAGTATCATGTTCAGAGACCGTATTTTGGAGAAGGGTTAAGATGTTTTTTGGATTGTCCTCTTGACAATTTTGGAATACTTACATTTTTTTGAAACTAAGATTTTTTTTAATTAGAAATCCATAAATATCATAATCCCCGCTCCTAGATTCCGAAATGGTCGTGTTGAACTTGGTGTTTGTTCCAGGTACCGTGAACGGTCGAGAGAGCGCGGTGACGCGAACGCGACGCGTAAGTGTCTATTATTGAAGTTATCGTAAAGGAGACCTCTCTTTCTTTTTAACCTATCGCAGTCCACTGCAGGATATTTTAAATATGTTATTGACAACTAAATGGCACGTATTTAAACGTATTAATAAGCTGTTAGTACTTAATACGGATCGAAAGATTTGGGCACATTTCACCCCTTAGGCTAATTTAAACAATAAACTTAAAAATAAAAAAAAATCACCATGACACATATGTTTACTTATTGTTATATTTAGGACGTAAAAATATTCATTTGAAATTTGACCTTAACGCGTCACTGAAAGAGTTCAAAATCAAAAGCACCAGCACATTATTATGTCATCATGATGTATAGCGAGCGACGTGATTATGAATAAAAATTCTGCCCAACTGACGCAATGGGCAGACTTGCCGCGGACACTCTTTGAGTGAGATTGTGCATAGTTAGTTTATTGTTTATCTAAGCCTTAGGCCACTGCCACTGCTTGACTAGATCTTTGCCTTGTTGAAGGGACCGTGTCATGTCAAGCTGCCGATTTACAGGGTATTGGAGGATGTTCTATATTGGGAAGTAATGACCACGTGCCAGTGAAGTAGAGACATCTTGCATCTCCTATAACTCCATTACTAGATGACAATTTGTATGTGAAATAAGCAATGAATATGGTACTAAGTATACTTTTTATCGTAGATACTACAGAGACTACCGTGAGAGGGAGCGCGACCGCTCCAGGTCAAGGGATCGTGAACGTGCCGATCACTACAACAGGGGACACAGCAGAGAAGAGAGGTATTTACTGAAATAATTACGAATATATTAGTACATATTATATAGCCCATACGTGTTGTATATGACAAATATATTTCTTTTGACTCAAACATGTGGTGTTGGTATAGTTATAAAAATATGGTGTGGCAACCGGATTTCTCAAAGAAGACTGAACTTGAGGAAATCTTCTTTATTAATCAAATATAACAAGATAATACTTAAGAAGTGTACCAACCATTAACCTTAGCTTAATTTGTGAAAGGTGCATATCACAGCATACGGGTGCACCTATGCTTATTTCCAGTTTCGTCAGTTTCCATAAATAGTGTAACCATTACTCGTTGATTATGTTGCTAAGCGCAAATCTCGTAAACTGCTGATCCAATTTCTCATATATATTTTTTTACAATATTTCTGGAAATACAAAGATAGTTGTTACGGAAAGAAAAGATTTCAATTTTTGGCAAGGGTTTTAATAAAAACTCACAAACTTTGATAAACACTCTGGATTAACACATCAATGTTTTAAGTGAGCAAAATATTTTATTCACCATGATACACGGGCATTTTTTCCTAGCACGGCCTGTTCGTAATAATAGTAAAACAATTTTAATTATAGCATTATAAACACTAATTTTGTCACCAGGCCGCGCAAGTCCCCAGTAGAGGCGGGCGTAGAAGGCGGTGCAGGCGACGCCAGTAGTGCGAAACGAAGTGCGACTGCGGCCCCGTACTACGAGGAGCGCTACCGCGAGCGACGGGACCGCGACCCGCCGCCGGCCGATAGGGACCGCGAGCGGGACCATCGCCGGGACCAGCGACATTAACATATACCATATAGACACACGGACGGTCACTATACAATACTAAAGACTACTGACCAATACTTCCAACCAATGTTGACATTGACAAGTGCTCCATAAGATATTCACTGGCCGGCACACATGCACATAATACACAATACACTTACACACGGATATCGTCACATCACAGCTCTGACTATCTTCGTGCGTTGTCAAAAGGTCGTTGTCAAATGACCGCAATGCGATTGGCTAAATCTGTCACAAAAGAGCGCTTGAGCGCCAATATCGGAGTTGAAGTAGTCGCCATAACCGAGATCGGTTAGAGAAACATACTCTATCTTGACAGTACACTAACTCCATATTGACTACTGACTAATACTACAGACTCATGTTGACACTGGCTAATGACATCGATACGGTGACCACTGACCGCATCACAATCATTTTGTGACAGGCCGCTCAAGTCCGTGATCAGCATCAAATTCTATTAAGGCTTTGTTTAACACATGTCTTCTTATGACAATATGAAGAAAAATTGGATGCATTCTGTCCAATATCTTCATGGTCACCCTCTGAAATGCAAGTGCTACTAATTACCCGGCTTTTGAGTACATTAAAGCATATCCAGCCTCCATTCCTCCTATTGACATCATTTTCACTGATGATCAGTGTTGTAGATTCTCCAAATTCTGCTGACAGCAAATTCTGCAAGGTCCTCAGACACATCAGGTCCAACTATACAATCGGCTTTCAAACTGTACGTGTAGTTGGCATACTTATGTTACTATGCGATTCATTGCCATATCGAACATCATTTCATAACTACTCTTCGACCTTAATATGACCGTTTTTTTTTTGTGGTTTAAATTTTCTTTCCACTGTAACAAACTAAAAATTACTTATATTTCGTTTTTTTTACATATTTTAATGCAGTTGAATTAGATTGCTACAGTTACTATAACATCTGGATTATAAACAGCCGATTATGTGTTGACGACAAATCATGACTAACTACTGTTATTAATTTTCATCAAAACTGTATTCGTCACGGTCAGGCGTATCACTTACCTCCAGGTGAGCGAACTGACCGTCCCATTCAATTAATGTCATAAAAAAGGACTTATTATTTTTCTGAATTTGGTCGTTCTATCAAAAGATAGTGTTTACTTTTACAAGGAATGTTTTACATATATTAATGTTTATTATATGTTTAGCATTTTCAATCTGCATTGTAATGAAAAATATGTTTTATGTATTATTTGACTTGTACATAGTCCATTTTATAATTTTCTTCCATTGCGTGTGCGACCCTTAATTTTTGTAATACACAAAATATATTCAGTTAACTATTGTTTAATGTATTGTTTAACCATAATAAATACAAAGTGTATTTGTGAGTCTTACTTTTGTCTTGTGGACTATCTGTTTTACATTTGGTATTTTTGATGACCGTCTCAATTCTTGAATTTGGCTAATTAGGTATATAGTACTTTATATAAAAAAATTGCAGATCATACTGTCAGTTGAAAATCACAAATAGTGGTTTGGGAAATCGAGAATTTTAATTCTGTGGTGTATCTAAGACTAACACCTGATTCTTATTTTAGGTCTTAAAACATTTACTTCATCTAGTATTTAATATTTCTATATTAATTTCATTTTATTTCAACGGTGATCGATTTTTCAAACAATTAAGAAATTGTAGACTTATTTTTGTAGTTATGTACTACTAATCAATAATACAAATTGGTTAGTTACATTCCAGCATTAGGTATTATTCTCAAGAAATTCAGCAAAATTATCGCATTGAAATGTGACTATTGTTTAAATAAGTTTATAGAATAGGTCTAGTTAGGTACAAGTCACATAGTTTTAAGTTTCATGTATGGAGTGTTTCATACAGATTTAGCTATGACTTTGATTTAGGATTAATAACGTAAATAAATTGATGTATCAATCTAAAACTGTTTTATTATTTTATAACATGTCATTATTTTATCTATTATAATATAATTTTATAACACATTGGGTACATATCGTTTTTAGGTATATAGCCTTGACTTATGCTTGTATTTCTGATTATAGTCTTGGTTAACTTTCGGCCTTTGTTCCATTGAGTCCTTTACTGTACTAATTTGGTTCGGTTTAGTGCCTTAGTTTCTTATATATTAAACAAACTAGGAGAACAATCACGAAGAAAATACAACCAAAAAATGTCCGATCCGCCTTACACACGTATAATTTTGTTATTTATAACATAAAATCTATAACGTAGTGATTACTTGCTCTGTGATAAAATCAACAACCACATAGCCTTAATGTGTGGTCGTTGCATAATATTATTCATTTAAATTTTGACCTTGGCCTTACGTCATTGAAACGGTACAAATTCAAAAGCACGAGCATACTACTCATCACTATGACATGTAGCGAGCGATGTGATTTTGACAACTGACGCCATACACCAGCGGTCGTCAGACTTTTGTAACCAAGGGCCACACATGCCAATGTGAGTGCCAATGCCGGGCCGCAGAAGTTTGCTTGGAAGTTGGTGCTGAGAAAAGTATTCATACATATTGTTCATTAGATTACACATATGTATCTGCAAAATTTCTGAAGTTTTTTTTTACTTTTACTCTATCGGTTTTTGTGTGTCAGCATTAGTTTTTTTTCCTTAGCTTTTCTATTTTATATGAGGGCACGAGAGACAAGGAGAAAAAACTTAAACAATTTGCAGCGTTTTTGTCATATTTATGCTGAATATGTGTTTCATGTCAATGAAAATTGATAACTAACTCCGCGAAAACTATGACTACTTAAAAGTGCAAGTGTGTAATTTAACTAAGCCGTGGGTGGGTGCCTAAAACTATTTGCCAAAATTATGTGGTAAATCGAAAAAAGAAATTATCTTCAGATTTTAAACTTCAGTTTAAAACCCCGATGATCTGACGAGGATCAAAAATCATAATGATGATTGTTATTGGAACCGCAATAAATGGATTTATCCTGATAAACCATCTGCTAAACGACCAACGGTGTCAAGTCTTATTGTGAGACGATTCGTCATAGGTTCTCATAATCTCAACTCGGTCTATAATTATTCTTCAAGAGAGTTTTATCACCCTTCTTGAAGAACAAGACGATGAAGCCTCTAGGCCACGATTTCGGTGTAGTTGTTGACGGCATTAAAGAGCTCAACTAATGCCCTAAGGACGGGTTGTCTACCGCCTTGTACAGAGCTGCTCTGTCGTAATACCGTCATCACCCTGGGCTCTGTTGCTCCAGTGCTGCACTAATTTGACTTGCGTCGATATCGGGGATGTCTTACGAATAATTGCGAATAAGTGGTACACGTGGATCTTCGGTGTCCTTGGTCAGTGGCTGATTTGCGCTCGACGAATAAAGTCATCCATGAAAATACTGAACCTATTTCAGGATTGGTGGGTGTGTTGTGAGTTATTGGCCGTCTGTTGTCACAAGCTCCAATCAAGTGGTTTTTGGAAAACTGGGCCCCCTTTACTGGTCTATAAAGTTCTTAATGACTCTTATATTGAAACAGTGGAGGTCCCGGCGAACGAGTTTTTATATCCGCTTGGAGAGGGCCTGATATTCCGGCGCAGCATATTATCCATTACAGCCATTATAAAATGTATCTCTTATCTTGTCACAGAGTCCAGGCTCTACCAGGTCCATCTCCTTTCCCCGGAAAGGAGATGGACCCGGTAGAGCCTCAAATGCTGCTGGTTATCTGCCCCTTGTGATTCCTGCGCTCCAATCTGATTGGACCTGTGAGGTTCAATTTTCGATTTGTCGTGTTCTTGTACTCCCACTTTAGCGTTGAAATCCCCCAATACAACATTGTACAGTAAAAGGTCGAGATTGTGCCCTGCATGGCTCTGGAGATATCCTCATACATGGCTTCAACCTCTTTTTCAGAGCGTGACGAGGTCGGCGCATATATCTGTACCACCTCCAGGAAGTACATGTCAGTGAGTGTAAGTACGAGATGCACAATCCGGTTCGACACACCACTACTGATTTCCCGCTGTTAACAAGGGTCTTGTGCACCAGCAAACCGTCACAACCTTCAGACTTCTGATAACCTTCATATGGTCCAGTTTATCCGACTTAACACTTCTAATTCAGAGAAGCCATGATCCAGCCGTAGTGTGCGTCCATTATACGACGCTAGTTGTAGTTTTTTTACGCCAGCCTGTCAGTAGCCCGTGCTCTTAGCACCCTTCCCCGTTCCCGCGACCGCTGCAGTGGTTATCGCCTAATTCTTAATCTATGAATTTACCTATGTACAATGTGTCTCAAAAATCTTTCTTGAAATAGTGCCCAACAGTAATAAAACTTTTGCTTGACTTTTGATCTAGAATGAAATGAAATGATGGCGCTATATAGCTCATTTGGTATTCTCTTAAGTGAGGTGAGTATGCTGAGCAAAAAACCTACGCCCAGCATACTCAGTTAATCCGCGAAACGGAAGCGAGCTATTGAATATACTGGGCCAAACCATCGTCCAGCTTACTTATCGGAATATAATATTGCTATAATTTCGTAAGTTTACGAGCACTATTTTTTTCCCTTTGGGCATTATTAAGAACTATATTAGCTTAATTTATCACATTCATGAAATATCATTATTCCTTAATGATGTCGAACGCAAAGTCGTCTATAGAGTCATGTTTATTTTTAAAAAAACTTTCAAATGGGCCTTTTTTTCATTTTGCTGTTGGCCGCGGATGGCCTTCACAACTTCACCGGATTAGGTCGCGGGCCGTACAAATATCGGCGGCGGAACGCAGTTTGACGACCACGGCCATACACAATACAAATGTTTGTACTGCCCGGGGATCGAATCTGGAACCCTTGGTAATAGTTGACGTCTCAACCATTACCATAATCGAGTCGTACGACTGATTTGACAATTTCTTGGCAATACGCGTGTCTTTAATCTTAAAACCCAGCAGCCCAGCCTACATTCTAATTGGTTAAACAATAGGTACCTAATAAAAGTTTTTCATCAGCGGATGGGGCATAAATAAAGATCCGCGGACAACTTAATTCGAGAATTTCATCTTCCAAAGATAATTCGAATTCTTGTAAAAGCAATCTACCAAAGTAGGTTTCAGATTTCAATGGGTTCTTTGCACAACTTGTTGACCTTATCTTATAAAGGGTTATCTTAATAATAAATGAATTTAAAGAATCCTTTTACAAAGCGAACATCATAAAACTCTTGACTGAAATTTAGATTTTTTTTTCGAAACTCAATGCCATTATATCATCTAAAGACGTAATTAAGGAAACACCACAAGGTATGAGGATTGAGAATATATTCAAATTTGCTGGAAATTGCTTCGTTTGTAGTTATTGTAGGTATAACCTTATGTCCATTATGACTTCACCAGGCTGATGCTAAATCCTATTTTCAACATGGAAACATATTTTTAAGGTTCCGTAGCTAAAATGGCAAAAAACCGAACCTTATAGATTCGTCATGTCTGTCTGCAATCTGCATGCATGCAAGCATGTTTACAATTCTGTTTAAGCGTACGGAGTTACCATTTTGTTGTCTCCACGGTTACGTTTACGTTTTGGGGTAAAAACAGATGTTTTTTATATTTATTACTCAGTCTGCGATGTGCGAACCTAGGAACAGACAGTGACGACTCGGCAATGTATTAATAGGGCGTCTCCGTGTTTTGCTTAGTAATTTTACAATTAATATTAATCTTGTGTGAGGAGATTTTTTGTACTATCTTCTGCATACTCTTCCCTAGCCCTATAACACCCTCTTCGTCATGTATATCTTTAGCAGATAGACGTCCTAAGCCAAATAAAATAAACTTCGCTGCTTATACAGTTAGTCTACACGTGTTCTTAAGTGGCAGATAAATTAAAGGGAGCTTTGAACCGCTTCAATAAAACGTGTTTACCAGTTTATGATCTTCTCAGGTAGGTGGGTGTGATATAATTTATGAACTAGTTACGAGATACTCATAGGTAATTAGAATTACTGTTAGTCAACATGTTGTTATTGCTTAGGCGTAATGTAGTTTCCTTGACTTTGTGGATAATGAGAAAGCCTTTCGACTCACGGCACTGAATTATAACTTCTGTTTAAGAGAATAGGTAATTGCGTCGCAAGTTATCTAAGTTATTGGTACATGCATAAGTTTCTTGTTTGTGGAAAAAAAAATCATTGGTTTATCCAACACATCATAAATCAGCTCATTATACGTCCCCAACGAGGTGACGGTACGGGCCTACCTGTATAAGGCCTTAGTTGTCCACGAGGACCCAGTGCGGATTGGCCGACTTCACGCACAACATTTGAATCTCTTTGCAGGCGCGCCCAGGTTTCCTCACGATGTTTTCCTTCACCGTAAAGGGGCGGATAAACGTACATATTCTCTCGAGAATTCAAAAAAACATTGGTAAGTGGCGGGATATGAAACTGCACCGACCAGATCGTTTTTTTTTTGGGTAGGTACCATAACATCATTACGAAGGAACTCTTTTTCGAATATTTCGACTTTGTTTGTCAATTATGTGGAAAAGTTATTTGCATTTATTAATATTTATAATTGTATTATTATTTGCATAAAAGAAGATTACGCCGAAGGCTATAGTTCTCGTATACTAAGATATGTGTAATGGTCGAGACACAGATTTCCCAATATATAATATAATATTCCCAATATTATTGTATTAAGATGTCTGTGGGTCGAGACGCCGGCTACGACACCAAGAGTTCCGGGTTCGATCACGGGGCAGTGCAAACATTTGTGTGCATGAACATGGCTGTTTGTATTGATCTGGGTGTTTTCTATGTATAATATGTATGTATTTACGAAGAAAATGCGAATGTCAGTAGATATTTATTATATACTAAGGACAGTCAATGCACCGTTTAAGTAGCTAATGAACGAATACGAGTCTTTAAGTCAATCAGTCCGAGCTGAAAGGCGTTTTTGTTCGTGGTTGTATATCGGTACCTTTATATCGCCCCATTGTTCGGGACTCGAGAGCTGACCGATATTGCCATTTATAGCTGCTCATTTTTGCCACTGTATAACAGAGGCTTCAATGGAGTGGTCCATTTTTTTATATTCATGCGACAGTGATCAAGTGCGAGGTCTTTGGCAAAAAAATAACAATAATGGAACCTAATGACATTCATCATCATCATCATTACAACCTAGAACATCCACTGCTGAACGAAGGCCTACCCTAATGATTTCCACACGGACAGATCCCTTGCAGTTGACATCCATCTACCCACCACCTTAACCTTAATTGCGCTGTAGAAATTTAATCAAAAGTTTTTATAGGATTAATAATTTTAAGTTCAATCCAGATATTAGACGTATTTAACTTATTATTATATATATAGCTACATGTTAAGTTAATACGGGTAGGCTCGTGCCCCTCGGTGGGGACGTTTAATGAGCTGATGATGATGATGAAGTTAATAAACCCTTATCGACTAGAAAAAACGAATATTGTATCACTCTAGCTTATACTCAATTTACTCAAAAACATATGGGTTATGATATAAGTTGTCTCTAATATCCGTTACGTACCTAAGCATGAAAAAAATCATAATTCAATGTTATTTTATTTCATCATCAGCTCATTAAACGTCCCCACCAAGGGGCACGAGCCTACCCGTATAGGGTGATTAGGCCTTAGTCGTCCACGCGTGCCCAGTGCGGGTTGGACGACTTCACGCACAACCTTTGAATCTCTTCGCAGGCGTGCGCAGGTTTCCTCACGATGTTATTCTTCACCGTAATAACGTCGGATGAAAATTCGAAAACACATTGGTACGTGGCGGGATTTGAACCTCAGCCCTCCCGGTAAGAGGGCGACAGTCCGCACCATTGAGCCACCGATGCTCATTATTTTATTTCATTTGCTTAAATTTTATTAATATTCTTATTTATTATTTATCTATCTATAAGTGAGGGCTCGATAACGTAGCGGTTAGTGCGTTTTGTTGACGATCGCACAAGTTAAGCAGCTATCGCAATAGTCGGTTGTTAGATGGGTAATCGAAAAATATTATCTCGAGTCCTCCCATGCTTTGAGACAAGCTAAGCCGTTGGTTCCGCCTATTATCTGAGAATGGTAGTCGTTCACACCCACCAATTTGCTTTGGGCTTTGTGGGGTTACGGCCCAAACTTTTCATATCCATGCCGTATTGGATGGCTTGAGCCCGCAGTATGACATTATAGGTTGATGATGATGATTATTACTATATCTGGTTTTATGTTCATATTTGTGTACATGTCCATGTAGTGCAATAATCGAGACATCAGCTACTACACCAAAGGTACCGGGTTCAATCCCCGTGCAGTATAAACATTTGTGTGCATGAACAGGTCTGTTTGTAATGGTCTGGGTGTTTTCTATGTATAATATGTATGCATTTACACAAAAATTATATAAGTATGTTTTACCGTTGTTTAGTTCCTTTATAATACAGGTTACGCTTAACTTGGGACTAGATGGCGCTGTGTGAATGTCAGTGGATATTTATTTAGAAATGCCTTCAAACATGTAACTGAAAATGTATTCGTTTGAACCTCTCTTCAGTTCTTATGTCCTAGTACGGTTGTCTGAGCAGTTATTGTTTCCAATAATGAATCGACTACTGCGGAGGTTTCCAGGTGTATAAACCCGCTATATACCCTAGATTTCTTTTTATATAAAATAAACAATTGTGAACAGAGATGCTTTTCCTTTGTAAGTATTGAGTTGTTTGTTAACTTTTTCTTAGTAAATTAGACTTTATTAACGTTGCAGTTAGTCCAATTTGGGACGGGTCCAGTCGTTTCATTCTTGTTTTTATTTTGGGAGACAAAGTATAAGATTTTGTGGTAAATAGGGGCCGAATTAAGAAGCAATATGCAGTCTGCAGACGGACAAACAGCAATGTAAGATTGTTGTATCCATACAAAGTGAAGCAGATCTTTGCAGTACTATTTTCTATTAAACTCTATTTGATATTGTAAAATTAAAACATAAACAACAGGTTAAAGATGAACTGAAATTAATGATTTACGCTACTTTGTTTTCCTGCACCCAGTTTTCAAGGAGCCTCTCTCTCTGTAGCGGATAGTATTGGAATTCTCGGCATTGAGATTTTTCAACAATTCAAGCGTCATTTGGAGGACAAAGCCAAACTAGCTGGCAAAAAGTTGGGTGTCCTGAACAGGTCTAGGCGGTTCTTCGCATCGAGCCAGCGACTTGTGTTGTATAAAGCTCAAGTACGTCCTCATATAGAGTACTGTTCTCATCTCTGGGCAGGCGCCTCTAAATACCAGCCCATTTGACGCTTTGCAAAGACGTGCTGTCCGAATTGTCGGTGACGGTGATTCTGATCACACAAACAGTTTAGAGTCTTTGGAATTCCGGAGAGACTTTAGCTCTCTTTGTGTGTTTTATAGGCTTTTTCATGGTGAGTGCTCCACGGAACTATTTTATCATGCCGGTGTCACCGTTTTACCATCGTACGACTCGACACCGAGCTAGGGTCATCCATACCACCTGGAAACTTTGGCTTCCAAAACCGTTCGTTTCCAGCAATCGTTCCTTCCGCGTGCATGCAAATTGTGGAACGACCTCCCAGCCTCGGTGTTCCCTAATAACTACGACATGTCCTTCTTCAAACGAGGTTTAAAGAGAGCCCTTCTCTCTTGATAGGCAGCGGCATGGCTTTGCCCTTAGCATTGCAGTTGTCCATGAGCGGCGTTACCGTTTTCTATCAGATGGGCCGCCAGCTCGTCTGCCTACATAAGCAATAAAAAAAAAACGAAATATGTGTATTGATGTGTGCTGTCAATGCATTCGGAATACTTTTTTCGACAGTTTTGTGAGCATATCACGAATCCATACTTTTTACATCATTGATTATTTATAGATAGTTATGGTAATTGGCTTTGATTATATTTTTTACATGTAAGTCATCATGAGAAAAAGTATGTTAAGAGACATATAAACTTTTATCTCTATATTTTTACAGCACTGTATATTTTTGTAAAATTAATAAGTATATTTTTATTTACACGCCAAATGTTGGAATATAAAACGGAAAAGTTTCAATGTTGGAATCGAAATGACGTAACGTCAAAAAGTCTTACTTTGAAATCCTTTTTCCAATTACACAAAAAAAAAATATTAAGATGTTCCGTGAACCGTTTTGATTTCAAACAAATTGGCAAAGTTTCGTATTTATCGTTTCAGAACGTTCATTAGTAACCATGTCGCACGTCACTGCCCGCTAGAAGTTTTAACGAGTTAACGAATTCAAAGATAAGAGTTAAAATTGTGTACCAGGTGGGAATCGATATGTTAAATAGATTAGGGAATTAAGTGAGCCATTGCAGCATGTCAAAGAGTTTAATAGGGGTTATACTTAGTTATTGAACTGCCATTTCATTATAAATAGTTAAAGTCATGTTTTCTGTGGTCAAATTTTTAGATTAATATTATTGCATAGTACGCAATGTCCAAGTGCATTCAAAATAAGAAATTAAATATGTTTTTTTTTAAATTTATATCGCCCCGTTCAAAGTCCAATTAACATTATGAAATAAGAAACACATATTGGTTTTTACGATAATACTTACCTATATAAACATTTTCACGTTTAAATCAGGCTTAACAAAGCATCCATTGATGTCAATACTTACTTGCTGTAACATTTAATTTTTTTATATAAAAGTATCTACTCCTAATTTTCTAGATTCTTCTCAGTAGACAACAACAGTCCGAACAAGTGGTAGAATTAAATTTGACATCCTTAAGAGTTCGTTATGAACCTAAATTTAATAAATATATTCTGATTTTGATGTTCACACGTGCAGTTAACTTGTGAAACTATAGTTATGCCACAAATTTCATAATGTTATTTGGCTTAAAATCTTAAAATGGGTTCAGAGCAGGTTGGTTCGTTGGAGTTGGATTGCAGGACACACCCATGACTGGTGTGATTGGTTTTAGAAAATGGAGATTGAAACCCAAAACGTAAGCACAAAAAGTCAGTACTTTTTAATTAAAATGTTTTCCTTTTGTTTCCTCAACATCAAACGTCAAATCATTTAAGCGCCTTACTTATTTACGAAATTGCCAATAAATTCGTCAAACCAAAAAAGTACTGTCACCGCAAACAACAGAACTAATTATATTTCTTCTCGTTTTTAATTCCCGGTATTGTTGAAGACTAATTGAAATTGAACTCGAGCTTTTGCGGGAATATAGACAATTAAATAAAATTCTTGAGACCACCAATTATGACACGAAGCCTTGTAGACAAGTAGTTCAAGCATATTTTTACATTGTTTATGAACAACCCAAAACCAAATTTAATAATGGACAAAATAAAATGCTTTAGCGGCGTATCGACGACGTATGGTTGGGATCCAAATACATTTCAATAGGTTTTGATGACGTAAAAGAAAGGAAAAAGAACACGTAATTAACATTGTTATATAAGCGGGAGAAAAGTTGATACTTTTTGCCGCGTTTTGAATTAGTTTTTGATAATACGCATAAAATGTATCCACAAAATTAGTTCTGATCAATATTGAGCATCCGTGGCTCATTGGTGTGAACTGTTGCCTTCCGATCTGGAGCGTGCAGGTTCAAATCTCGTCACGTATCGATGTCATTTTCGAATTATCTGAATTATATGACGTCGAATAAAAGTACTTTTACGGTGAAGGAAAACATTGTAAAAATAAATCATTGAAAAAAAATATCCACTGAAATGCACTTAGCGCCATCTAGCCCCAAACTATTAGAGGGAGATTAATTTTTAGCCATGTCAGTTCAAATTTGAAAATAAGTATTGTTTTCGTAAACTTGTATACGTAACGGCAATTATTTAATTTTATTATTTTCCGTGTTCAAGCGCTTACTTTAATAAACAACCTACGTAAATATGGGTATGGAAATTCCATCGTCCATCCCACTTTATACAAATCCAGAAAACAAATATTCAATTAGGTTTATAATTAGAATGATTCCGTAAACAACGGTTATTTTCCTAACAGTGGGCGGACATGATATTATAAAGATTTCCGTTCTAAAAGAAGATGGTTTTAGCATAGGTCAGTTGCTGCTATTTTATAACTTGTCAACACGAAAACTTACTAGCAGATATTTAAAATAAATAAAAACGACGGTTTGTAAGTATCTGGCCTTACTAACCTAACTACCATAGATCCTTTTTTAAAGAAAAAAAATACAGCACATTGCATTTTTATGAATAAAAATTTGAATATATTTTTTTTCTCGATACACTTAAAATTCGTCCGCTTGTGTCATCCAACAGGGGGCCTCGCAAAATATTTCTTGCCCACACCATATTTGGGTCTCATCCCGCCACTGCTGATGACTTACAAAAGATCACTGGTGAAGGCTAAATGACCAAGTCAGAGGTAAGTCAGAAGACCAGGATATCAGATGCAAAAAGTTGAATTTCTATGTTCAGCAGTGGATGGAAATAGATAGAGGAGATTTTTCCTGCACATTACTTATTTTCTTAAATATTATTGTCTTTAGTAACACTACGGATTTCTGGTTAAATTTTTTAGTAATTAATCGTTGTATCCCAAAAACAAACAAAAAAAACATATAGTCGTCATGCGATTATAGTCCCTAAATAAAATTGATAAAATATCTATTGGGTATTTTTCTTGAGTATTCTTAAGTCTGCATAGCATCACCTTATAAAAAATGAGTTCAAATATTTATCTATGTCCACGCCAATATGAAAAAGTGTAGGTGGAATGTTCCGTGTCACGTTTTCGTGGTGATAAGCTGAATCTTCCATTAGTCCTATACGCATTCGTCGTAATGAGACCGCAACTCATGCTCATGACGTCACAAACTGCCGACAAAGAATAAAAATAAAACAAATTCTTATAGGTTTTTAGACCGGAGGCGAAACAAGAATCTTTTTGATAAAGTGTCTTTTATGTTCCAAACTTTAATCGTTACAACGGCTTTTAAGGCAAATTTACAGCGAAAGTTATGTAGCCAATAAAAAAAAAGGTTTTGAAATGAATTTTATATTTCGCTGACCTGACGTAAAGTAAACCTACGCTTACGAGAGTTATTATTTTTCCGTAAACACAACACCATGTCCGTCACCAAACATCAGTTATCTTCTTGTCTTTTAAATAAGCTGAAATATCTGTAACATATCATATCTGGTACCTGAGAACAATGAAAAAATGTATATAAGTCGTAAGCTCAATCTTAACTTCAAGTTCCTATCAGAAAAAATAATCTCTTAGGATTCCTATATAGGTAACTGTTTTATAACACTAGTAAAACTGCCTCCGAGGTCTAAATCGAAAGGCAGAGCTTTTTGTAAATCGAACACGTGAGAATTCGTATGCCATCTCAATGATAAATGATGTTGTGGATAAAGTTATAGTATGCTCACCACGAAAATCCCAACCAGCGTTTGGTTATCTGGAAATGCAATGATGATTGAGGAAGTTTTTAATTAAACATTCTGTTTTTATCGCACAAAGTGATTTCTCACCCTCGATCGAAAATGTAAAGAACCTGTAAAACCGTGCCAAATATGGCAGCAACACTTCGTGCGGAATCGGACTTGAGCCACGTTTTGTGAATGCCGTCCTCGCGTGAAGTATCGCTTGAGCTTTGAGGGGATTGCGAATTTTTTCGCTGCAATCGTAGCTAAAGACACAGGGATGGCGATCAAATTTGGGGTCTACGAAAAGGCGTATTCCAAGAAACTTGGGATATTAGAAAGTTGGCACGTGTATCTGGGAAGTACGAGGTCAGGTCGAACGGACTTCTTAGAAAAGATGTAAATGCCTGTGTTTTAGATGCCTAAAACGTGACATCGTCATCATCAGCTCATTAAACGTCCCCACCGAGGGGCACGAGCCTACCCGTATAGGGTGATTAGGTCTTAGTCGTCCACGCGGGCCTAGTGCGGATTGGACGACTTCACACACAACCTTCGAATCTCTTCGCAGGCGTGCATGAAGGTTTCCTCACGATGTTTTCCTTCACCGTACGAGCGTCGGATAACGTACATATATTTTCGAAAATTCGAAAACACATTGGTACGTGTCGGGATTTGAACCTCAGCCCTCCCGGTAGGAAGGCGACAGTCCACACCATTGAGCCACCGACGCTCTTATGTGACAAAACAAATATATTTATGTTCAAAGCCTTATATTTCAACAACTAGAGGACTACATAAAAACTTGTTATATGCAGGCAAAAAATGACAACATAATTAAGAAGTTGTGCAGGACAAAGGTATTAAGTTTATGCACAGATGACGTCTAGACACAAGGTTAAGTTATGCAAACTTTCATAAAAACAGCTGCCGGGAAGAAATCTAGAAATTTAAAAATTAACTATGACTTTACTTAGCGAGACAGTGACTATCTGGTCTATAGTAGACTATGTATCAGACACGACAGGTGTATTATACGTGATATGACATTTGTAACTTGCTAGTTGTTAGCTTGACTGTCAAATTATTTCGCTATTTTTTTTATACGATTACCGAGATGGCTTTTGGGTACATAATTCACTCGCGAAGTTTCTTTTCCCTTGCGAATTCGGTGATAATGTAATTCTTCTATGCGAGTGTGTGAGTAAGAGCAAATGTGAGAAGTTTTTGCATAAAAGAGTAACCAACGTTCGTATTACCAGGAGACCGGGCTTTTCAAACCAAATCAAATAACATATTTCAAATATTGAAATCTATATTACATTGAAACAAATAACTATGAAATAAAACCACTTAACTACATTATAATAAATTAGCAACCTGCCCTGGCTTCGCACGGATGCAATGCGGATACAGAATTACACATATAAACATTCCTCTACAGTCACTTTATATATTAAAAAAACACATCAAATTCGTTGCGTAGTTTTAAAGATTGAAGCATACAAAGGGATATAGGGACAAAGGACTTCGTTTTATACTATGTACTGAAATAAGATTAACTTTTGTCTGATTAATAAAATTGCATAGGTACATTCCTCGATTAATTTATTTGTGGATTTTCCAGATATAGCATTTTCCTGAGTAAATCACATTCATGCCGAGCATGTTTTAGGGCTCATACTATCTAAGATAACGAAGAGATAAGGCTACCAGACATTACGGCTTTAAACCAAGCGGCAGCACGTACGTACCAATAACAATAGACAAACCATATAAACCGCACAAACAGTGCATCTCGTTTTACATATGACATGAAATTGGCTCCACCAGAGTAATTGTTTGTTTTTATTTAATCATGCTCGCCAAGATTTAGGCAACACAATAACAACTAAAGTTAACACATAATCATACAAAAAAGTGTGTTGAACAATTAAATGCGAACACAGCATGCAAAACAAATCCACTAATACTATATGCTTATATTAGATTAAACAAAAACTAAATACACAAAACAAATTTAAATAATTAACCTAAATAATACACGACCTCATTGAAACCGATTGCGTTGTTTAGTTTACCGGAGAATTTTCATCCTCTCCCTCTTTATTTTTATTACCCTCTCCCATTTAAAAGCTTGGCAAATTGGTAATGCATTCATTTCTCCTTCGGCGTTGCATTTGTCCATAGGCAGCGGTAACATCAGGCGAATCCTGTGATATGAAATAAATATAAAGATTTTACTACGTGCCAGATATCGTTCCGTGAAATTCCAATGTTTTGCACTTCTGTATTTCGGGATGAGGACACTGTAGTTAGTAAAATTACCGGGTATAAGAAACCGAACATCTGTTGTCTCGGGTAACGGGCGCAGTGCGGCATTGATGGAGAATAATACCTGTTTATCAGTTATTGGTCTCATTCAATGCCGCTGTGTCATGGTCAGGCGTATCACTTATCATCAGGTGAGCGTCCTGACCGTCCTTTATACTTTGTTACATTAAAAAATCTGTGCTTAGTTCTTATTTGGTGAAGCTCTGGTCACCAAGGATATTAAGTCTTGTCCGAGCAGCGAGAGAAATACATCGCGCGAGCAGTCCAACAGTGAACTCGCATGACCCCGGGCGGCTGCACAGTATACAAAAATTATGACTAAGATAATTTGTATTTATCTTTACAATAATAATAATAAACCTTTATTTGATAATATTTTCCATTGTTGTATAAATAATCTCTGAGACCTGTGTTAGTTTACACTGTGCTACAGGCCTCAGACTTCCCAAACTATTGACAAAATATTTACTATCACATAAGGATTTACAATAGACATATTTACATCCATTTGCCAAACTATGTATGTTTATATGAAAGATTGATTTTTTATATTTATAAGCGTGTAATTAATAGCGTAGCGTAGGACGCCCTCCGGCCCGATGGACGACTTGCGAAAGGTCGCTGGTGGAGGCTGGATGAGAAAAGCGGAGGACCGGGATATCTGGCGCTAAATGGGGGAGGCCTATGTCCAGCAGTGGACTGTGATAGGTTAAATAGAGAGAAGTGTAACAGAAAATATTTATTCAAACAAATATTTTACATATATAATAAATTCAACAGAAAAATCTTAGTAACAAAATTAATAATTATTGAAAATATAAATACTAAATGAAATATAATATATTATTTAACAAAATCGAAAAGTACGTCTGACCGAGGCAGGGTTCCCAAAACACTGGCAGCATTCCCGCGCTGAATAGCAATATTCTTTGACCAAGGAAGCTGCCGGCTCTGGAGTCCCCTGTAGCCTCAGTCAAACGTACTGACAGATCTTTTAAAAATAATTTGGCCTCGTTTGCCCAAGGACCCATGGTCTCAATCGCTACCGGCACAAAAATATATTTGTTACCGATATCCTTATATTTTCGGAAGTGTAACTATTATACATATAAAATGCATTTTACAATACGTAACATTTCAATCTACTAGTAAATTTAATCATGTTCCAATAACAATTGATAACCCATTACATACGCCGTGTACGGTGCGTCTCGGTTTGCATCTGACATCAAATTAACTGGATGGCCGAAAATGACGTCATAGCAACACGTGTAGCCTTTCCAATCAGTGGCTTGT